>JAJMKY010000017.1:0-205715 GCA_030564025.1 Teunomyces panamensis | reverse complement strand
TAAACTTGTTCCAAGACAACATCCTTGAAGCCAGAAGAAACCTTCTTGCCCTTTTCGTCAGAACCAGCTTCACCGTGCAAGGTCAACAAAGCACCCAAGTCGAATTTAGGTTGCTTCAACAACTTAACCTTTCTGATGTGAACGTTTTGCAATGGGAAGATGGATTGGGTGGACTTTTCGATTTCACGGCCAATGACTTCTGGAATCAACTTGGAAGTCAATTGAGCCAAGGTGACGTTAGAAACTTCTCTTTGCATGATTTCAATCATCTTCTTTCTGACTTCTCTCAACTTGGAAGATTGAGCGTAGGTGGTCTTCTTGACTTGGTTAGCTTGTCTCTTGGTGAAGGCAATGGCGAAAACTCTCAAGACGTAGTCGTCAGCGGTCTTGACAGTGACGTTGGCTTCAACCAAAGATTGCCATTTTCTGACCAAAGATCTCAATTTGTCAGAGGTGAAGTCTAAACCGTGGAAGTTGGTCAACAAGTTCTTACCTTGGACTTCGTCAACTCTCAATTTAATCTTTCTGTAAGAGTGGTCTTCGGAACCTTGCAAGTCAGCAAGACAGACTTCGACGACACGGCCCTTCAAACCATCGGCAGCGTTCTTCAAACCGGTGGATCTGTTGATCAAGGTCTTACCAACATTTCTGTTTTCGAAAGTGGATGGGGCCTTGATGTCGAACCAGTCCTTTCTGGTGAAAGGGTCAACGACCTTTTTCTTCAAACCCTTCTTACCCTTGGATAATCTCTTGTTCTTACCAACAGCCATGTTTGCTTAGTATTCTAGTATAGTCAAACAAAAGAAGTTTTCCTCTAAATTTTTCTACAAAATTTTTCAACTTTTTTTTTGCTATAGTGAAAATTTCCGTCAAGTGCGCGACTCTACACAGTAACAAAAGGTCACGTGCCACATCTCTACACCAATATTTTAACTGCGAAACTAAGCATTTTTGCGGTACGGAGGGAGTTGTATACTGCAGATAAGCACATTGATCCCGTGTTACTCGAAAGTTTTGTGACGGATAAACCTTGATCGCGTGATCCATGCAAAATGTAGGGCCTAAGCCCTAAACTGTATTTTGCTCTGGCAGAGGACCCAGCTTTCGATTTTTTTTACAGATTATCTATACAAAAATGTAAACACTTGGGGATCGTCAAATCAAGCGAGTCGTGTTACTGTAGCAGAAAGATTACACCTGGCTCGAGATGGAAACGGAACAAGATCAGAACAACCAGTAAGTTTTGGATATTCAAGAAGAAGAACCAGATCCTTTATATAACAAATGTACTAACTTTTTAAAAAAAGAGTGGCGTTAAAGATAGGTTTAATTGGCGACTCGCAAATCGGCAAGACATCATTAATGGTCAAATATGTGGAAGGTTCATTTGACGAAGACTATATCCAGACCCTTGGAGTAAATTTCATGGACAAGAAGATTCGGATCAGAAACACTACAATTACGTTTTCTATCTGGGATTTGGGAGGACAGAAGGAGTTTATTAATATGTTGCCGTTGGTCTCGAATGATGCAGTGGCGATACTATTTATGTTTGACTTGACGCGTAAGTCGACTCTCAATTCCATTAAAGAGTGGTATCGACAAGTGCGTGGGTTTAACAAGACCGCCATTCCCTTTTTGATCGGCACAAAATATGACCAGTTCATTGATCTTTCGTACCAGGACCAATTGGAAATCACACAGCAAGCAAAGAAGTTTGGAACAGCCATGAAGGCTCCAGTGATATTTTGTTCTACCAGTCACTCCATCAACGTACAGAAGATTTTCAAAATCATATTATCGAAGGCGTTTGATTTACGGCTCAACTTGGATGAAATCACAAACGTGGGAGAACCGCTTTTAATTTACAAATAATTTCCCCAAACTCATTGTGACGAAAAGAATCCGCTTCTTCCCCTTCATGCATCTTCAATTCTTTCTTGTTTCTATATAAATTGGCGGCGCCAATACATGTTTCTTATTACAGTGTGTAGTGGTAAAGGTTGTTGGAGTTTATGTGCAGAACCCATCAACTTTATTCCCAAACTGGTTCCAAATCAAAACCAACTTACAGTAACAAATCCACGAGTAATGCCGCGTCAAAAGAAGGAATTGAAAGGATGGCAATATACTTTTGGCGAAGAAGCGGCCCAGGAACCACTGACTCCCAGCAGAAGGAGTCGACGGGGCAGAATGCCGATTAGCCAGGCACTTACGTTGAAGCGCGAGGCCGACGACATGGAAATCAAGGCAGGAGACACGATCCGCGTACAACAAAAGAACCTGAAGGCATTGGATATAGCGATGATAAAGGAAATTCGGTTTGGTAGCTACAAATTCATTGAGGTGGAAGTATTTTGGTTTGTTAGGCGGACGGATTTTGACGTGAAGCAGTTACCGATAAATTACCACGATGAACCTACGCTGCTTAACCAGAACGAGTTATTTATTACATCGTACGTCGAAGAGATCAAGTTGGACAACATTGTGGATAAAGTCAATGTGATTTCGTACAAAGAGTTTACGAAAGATATTGTGCTTGACGAATCGATCAGTTCCACCACGTTCATGACACGCCGAGCATGTAGTTACCACGGCGATTTGTTTTCTGAAGATTTTGATTATCGAGAACTTGTCAAACTTTTTACCAAGGAACCAAACGAGTTCTTAGAGTTTATCCGTGAGGCCACAATTCCTGCTCAGTACAAGGCTTCATCGGCAGCAGCATCGGTTTCGCCAAAGAAAACTATCAAGGAAAAGTTGGTGGTGGTAGAAAAGCGCCAGAGGAAAACAAAGAAACTAGTGCTTTTGGATGATACGACAGAACCTGATTCGAAAGTGAAAGACGAAGAAGACGAAGAGGCAGTTGTAGAAGAAGATGAAGAAGAAGAAGAAGATGATGAGGAAGACGTAGTAGATGAAGACGAAGAAGAAGAGGAAGTAGAACCAGTGGTTAAAAAACGAAAGTATACGCCACGAAAGAAGAGAATATTCGAGCCAGATGCCGATATGAACAACCCCAATATCGATTACGTGACTTCGACGTTGGCACAGATGAATCGTGGATTTAAGATTAAGAGTGACTTTAAACCGTCATTGCTGTCGATCTCACCGAAGAAGAAGAAAACCGTCATAACGCCCGATATAGAGTCGAATGTGTTTAAAGAAGTTAAAGCCAAGCTCCATACATCGGCGAAGATCACGTCGCTTCCTGGTCGTGAAGAGGAAGCAGCTCTTATCATGGCGAAACTTGCCACCGCCATCGAAACCGAAACTGGGTGTTGTATTTATGTGAGTGGAACTCCTGGCGTGGGCAAAACCGCTACGGTACGAGAGGTGGTAGGACAGCTCCAGGAATTGTCGGCATCTGGTGACTTTAAGCCGTTTGAGTTTCTAGAGATAAACGGGCTCAAGTTATTGACTCCCAACACGTCGTATGAAGTGCTCTGGGAGAAGATCAGTGGATTTAAGTTGAGTGCTTCTAATGCAGCGCTCTTACTAGAGAATTATTTCAACAAGGGCAGCAACCAGGTGATGGTGGTGTTGATGGACGAATTGGACCAGATTGTTACGAAAAAGCAAAATGTGATGTACAATTTCTTTAACTGGCCAACGTATCCGAACTCGAAGCTTGTGGTGATTGCTGTGGCCAACACCATGGACTTGCCTGAACGGGTGTTGTCAAACAAGATCTCATCACGGTTGGGGTTGAACCGGATCCAATTTATTGGCTACACCCATGACCAGTTGGGTGATATTATTAGGCACCGGTTGGAGATGCTCCAGAAAGAGCACCGGCTTAAGGTGGTGCTTCATCCCGATGCAATTGGATTTGCATCGAGAAAAGTCGCTAGTGTTAGCGGCGATGCCCGGCGTGCCCTTACAATCTGTCGCCGGGCGGTGGAGATCGCCGAGGCTGAGTTTCTTGCCGGTGACGGCGGTGATGAGTGTCCCGTGCTTATCACACACATTTCTAAAGCGATCAACGAGACTGTGAACTCTCCAACCGCCCAGTATTTGGCGTCGTTACCGTTTGCATCCAAGCTAATTCTCCAGGCAATTGTGCTGCGGACAAAAAGGACGGGGCTTGCTGAAAACTCATTGGGCGACATTATTGACGAAATGAAGAACACACTCCAGATGCTTACGGCAAGCAGCAAGCAGTTGGCGGAGATCGACGTACGCATGGGGTTTGTGGACTTTCTCTATGGTCAGGGAGTGTTTGAGCGCCGCCAGCTGAAAGTACATATCCGGACGCTTTACTTCAAAAATCTAGTAAATGAGCTTGCAGAAAACGGGATAATTGTGCAGCAGAACGTTCCTGGCGAACGGCACCGGCTCATAAACTTGAACGTTTCCAGTGAAGAGATTGCCGACGTGTTGCGGCGTGAACCTGAACTTGAATTTAAGTAGAAATTTCGCAGCCAAAAATTAATAAAAAAAAAACCACCAAAAAAAAAAAAATGAATAGAATTGAAAAACTCATCGCGCTCAACTCATCGCACTGAACATACTTAACATGAACATTGATCCTACGGATTATGTTGAGGTGAGCGAAGGAAAGCTTTCGTTTGGAGACGAGAAGCAACAGGCCAAGTTTGAGCTCGGCGTGTGTATGGCCGTGTACCGCTGGGACGAGCTCAACACCGCGGTTGAAAACGGCTGGGGTGGACCTCAGTCCGGGGAGAAACGGGACTGGATCAGTGGGGTTGTGGTAGACTTGTTTGAAGAGAAGGTGGTGGATATCCAGCTCATAGAAGAGACGTTGTTATATGCGATGGTGGACGAGTTCGATACCGAAATCGATAACGATTCGGCTCTCGAGGTCGCGGCATTGGTGATGAAGTTCTACAAAGACGTTGCAGGTAAGAATTACTCCGGAATTGACGAATTGTACGCCAAATGGCAGGCCAAACAAGGTACTTCCACCGCTACAAAGGTTCATATTGAAGCTGATCCTAACAATCCCGACGTTTCTGACAGCGACGACGACTCTGAAGAAGAAGAAGAAGAAGAAATTCCTCAGCTCCACAACAACAACAATGACGACGACGACGACATGCACATTGACCAGGGACCGGTGGTGGACGAAGACGGCTTTGAGTTGGTCCAGAAGAAAGGCAGAAGACGGAAATAGTATATTGAGTATACAATACAATTAATAAAGATACAGTTTGGATCCAGCGTAGAAAGAAAGGTGATTTTATATGTCCAGAAGCGACACTGAGTTTCGTGGAGTGTTGCTACGGCTGCGATTGAGGGCATTGAGCGAATGGAGACTCACCACCGAGTTGCGATGCGAACGGAACTGGGCTTCCTGCTCCTCCACCGGCGTTCCCGACGCCGAGTACACCGAACCGACACTTTGACGGGTTGGAGTGTTGCGGAAATCGCTGATTCGCCGCACCAACGTGCTAGCCATATCGTTGACGCCTCCTGGAGTTCCTGGACCCGCCAGAAACTTGCTGAAGAAGCCAGGACTCTGTGTCTCTATCTTGAACAGTTTAACGGCAGTGTGCAGCCACGGATTGGTACCAGCCATCGCACGTGCCACGTACTCTGAAGTCTCAGCATCAGGACCACCACCAGAACGCAGCTTGTGCATGAAACTCGTCCAGCCTGCAAGCTTGCTTACCGAAGACGTGAGGTTACGCATCACCAGACTTGTGGCACCAGCATGGACCCGAACGGCGTCTTCAGCACCGTAAATCGAGCCGTGGAGCACCGATAAGTACCAGCCGAGCGAGAGCGGGCACCAGGCAAAGCGAAGCGGTTCCCAAGGCGAAGACGGAAGGAAATCGTAGCTGATCAGCGCACGGTGCGTTGCCACCATCGCAGAATAGTCGTGTTCGGCAATCATCTCAACAAGTGCGAGACTATCGACGCTGGCACCGTACCGTCCTGACCAGACCTGCTGGAGCACACACTTGAGATGCGGCACAACCACCGTAAGAAGCACGCGGAGCGCATCGTTGCCGGCCCACGATCTGCATAATGGCACACCGATCGGAAGCTTTTCACGGGCATTGGACGACATTCCCGTTGGCGGTTTGGGGCGAAGAGCCTCTTCAATAGAGTCTTCAGTAATAGAAAGTTCCAGAAGCAGAACCAGAAGCAGAATCGGTTCTTCTTCCACTTCGTCCTTGTCGTCGTCGTCCTCCGTTTCGTCTTCTTCTTCCTTCTCGCCTTCTTCTTCTTCTGAGTCTTTTTGTTCGTCGTCTTTTTCAATGCTGCTGATGATGTTCCACACCTGATTATATGCCTTTTCGTTCTTCAAGATACAGAAAAGAAGCATCCGGCTCGCCTGTGGGTACTTCACTGTGGCCGTACACACGGAACGGACCATCAAAGCAAGCCAATCAGCGTGGGACGGCTGTGTGATTGCCGTTGGTGAACCGAGTTTCGTGATAAGCGTCGTGATGGCAAATGCTGCTGCGTACGAGAGTCCCCCGTGCGGGTTGGGGTTGTTGAGTTTGCGTTCTGCCAACACGGCGCCGCCAGGACTTGTACGGGCCACTGGTGCAATCAAATTGTAGAGGATTTCTACCAACGGAGCCACGTACGTTGGTGAAAGTGGCCGAATTCCTGCTGCCGGTACCACGGTTGCTACCAAGGCACAGAGCTGGGTGACAAGAAAGTCTCGTGTAGTAACAGGCAGAGGGCTTGTTCTAAACGATTGGGGAAGAGATTCGACTAATCGTGGTGGCATGGGAGCAAAAAGCCGTTCGATAAGGCTTACATCGCACGAAAAGTAGAGCAACAAGTATGAACAAACACGTACGAGTGGACGGTGCTTTGGCTCGGCATTGAATGTATCAATATGGTAAGCAAGGACTACTGTGAGCTCCACTATGTGTGAAGCAAGCACGCGGCGGAAATGTTGGTTGCACTGAACAAGTTCCCAAAGAAGCATGGTGGATTCTGTTGCCAAAAGCGCTGGCGAGTTGGAGGAGCGAAGTTGAAACTTGGATGGTTCGGCAGCGTCAATTGGCGTCCGTAGCACGCGCAAGAGGCTTGTGGCGATGTAATTCAAGTCTTTTTCGGATTGGAGGCGGCTGAAATGGAGACGAGCGAGGTTCCTGTTGGCGGTGCCGTGTGGTTTTGCATCAAAGAGGAAATTGAGGCTTTCAGCCGACGGAAGCGGGTACGCTACCAAAACCGTGAGGAGCTGGGCGGCGTAGGTGGTGCAGAGAAGACGTGGTTCCACGAATTCTGGCGGGGTATCGTCGCGAGCGCTGCGACAAACCGTATTCACCAACAGAGTGAGAAGACGCTGGAGCTGGTCGCGGGGGGTGCTGGTGACAAAGTAGGTGAGGAACCGCAGGCCGGAGGTCACGATTTGCAGTGGCGATTCGTAGAATGATGAGGAGATCACGACAAGCACAAGACGTAAGGTTTCAGCTCTGTTTGAGTCGATGACGGCGTTTACCGGCGCGTACTTGAGTCCTGCTGCTGTTGCAGAAGAAGAAGAAGATGTTGGCGAAACGCCTTGTTCCCACAACAGGGTTTTGGAGGAGGAGGAGGAGGAGGAGGAGAATCCAGGGAGAAACAAGAGATGGAGGAGTGTATCGCAAAGCACGGCACCGAGAGGCGTGGAATCGACTGCTGGCGTCCGCAACACCGGTTTGGGAGTGTCTAGAAGGTCGAGGGGATCGAATTGGCGGGACCAGAACAATAGTGGCTCAGTTTCTGGAAGTTCGAATATAAAGGGAAGGAGAAAAGTCAAAAGACGGATATAGATAAGTTTTGGGCGGGGATTTTCAATGGAATCTATTGACAGTAGCAGTGTCTGGACCGATTGGGCGAGTGCTAGCGCAGTTCTTCGTACCAACAATCCAAAGTTGATGCGGTTCTGATCCCTCACTGTTCTTGCCATTGTCGGCGTCAATTCGGCCACGTCTGCCAATTCCCAAAACACGGTCCAGAACGCGTCTCCTGCCATCACCCGGCTCTGACCAAGCAGGGCAAAATGGGCACGGAAACGGGCCTTTTCGTCCGATGTCTTCATGGTGAGGTGGTAAGAAAAATCAAGTACTAATAAAAGAAAGCAGAAAAAAAAAAAAGAATTACCGTGATTTCGCTCGCTATTTTCTGGTTGTATATAGCTGAAGTTTCTGGCTACCGCCGTTTATTCACCAGTTCGGAGGTGGAGTCGTTGATGCGTTTGTGGCCAGCAATCAGTGAGAATCCCACGTCCACATCCATGCCGGCTGATTCTTCGTCTGAGCTGCCTTCTCCGGCGAGATCGTCGCCCACACCGTCGGTGGCCACCGTCCACATCACCGAATCGTCACTAAAATCCTCACTATCGTCACTATTATCGTCGTCGCGAAAAAACATTTTGTCGCGGTAAATTGGAACTAAATCTTCCTTCTGAATCATCATGGAACATTCCGTTAACGCATCGTAGCAGCTCTGCAACGTGCCCGAAATAGTCAGAAACAAACCTCGCTGCTCACAACTGTGTTTACGGAGCTGTACCACCACCTGAGTCCTGTCACGGCCATCGCCAGTACCAATTCCATGCAACACGCTGGTTACTTCGACCTGAAGTATAAGACTGTCACCAGCAATCGCATGGAACGTTATTGACAGGTACGGAATCTGCATCCCGATGTCGCTGGCAATGAACCACAACACCACCGCCGAATTCATCACGTAGAGCGTGACGTTGGAGGTGTCTGCTGCTTGTAGCGCCGGCGCCATGACAAGCTCACTGTCGCCACCACGGAACTCCAATTCAAACTGTTCACCGCCGCCATGGAGCACAAACTGCTCATCGGCAAGCAGAAACTGCGCCGGCAGCGACTTCTCATAATCCCCCGCCGCCACGGTATTCTCTCGGCTCGGCTGTTGATAAATGAGTTGGACCATCACGTGTGTAAAAGAATTGAATAATTGGTTTGTTAAATGCGAACAAATTGAACCAAAAATCAATTGAGAATTAAAATAAAGAGAATTAAATGAATTAAAGATTTTCAAAAGGTTTCTAGTAATTTTTACTGGAGAGAATACAAATAATCATGATTCTTGTGATTTATCTTTTTTTTCTTCTTAATTATTTCTCTCTTTTCTTTCTTCTACATTTCTTCTTTTTATTCATATTCGTATATTTATGATAATCTCCGGATCAACCGCAGAAACAACGGGTTTTCCTTCTCTTCAAGCTCCCGCTGCACTCGCTCATGCCTCTCCTCATGACGCCGACGCACCTCTTCAGCAGTGGGAGGAAGTGCCTCGTTCGCCAAATCGGCCTTTCTAGCCTCCTCAAACGAACAAATCTGGTTTCGAAGCCCTTCAGAACCATTAAGAAGCGAACCTTTCGGCAACATCCCTTGATTGAGCTCCTTAAGATGCGCCACATTCTCCGATTCCTGCCGAAGCACCTGGTACATACGTGCCACGCGGCCAATGGCAATGATCTTGTTACGGAGCGCCACACGTTTCGCTTCAAGCGTGTCGTCAACCGAAACTGACAGTTCTGCTTGTGCTTGTGCTGTTGCTGCTGGTGCTGGTGTTCTTGTTACTGTTGTGGTCGAAATTTTGTCGATATCCGTAGTCAACGGCGTTTCCTCGCTCAACTCATCTTCAGTACAGATATTGAGGATGGATACCAACATATCAGTGATTTTCTCCCCGACAAACGGAAGCGACCATGTAAACACGTCCATGAAGTGCGGCAACCAGTACGGATGAGGCAGTGCGTTGAACTGGCGGATATTCATCACGTTGTTCTCGTACTTGAGCACCGCCGCCTTGTTGTTGTAGGTGTCCAAGTAGTTTGGGGCGCTGAACATCGTCAACAACAGCGGGAACCCCATTGTTTTCGTGCTCTTGTACATGCGGTATCCGGCATCCTGGGCCTCATGGGCTCGGATCACCGACAAGAGACCTGTACGGTCCAAGAACTGGCATGCAGCCTTGTAAGTAAAGGCGTAAGAGCAACCACGGACGGTGTTGCGGACAAATGTTTGGTCGATGGAATCTTCATCATAGTCTTCGACGGGATCTGCCCAGAGCAAGTCGCACATTAAGCCTTTTGTTGGTGGTTCACGGAAGCGGTCCAAGCGGACCAAGTCATTGAGGGTGTGGAGTTCGGGACTGAGGCCGCCGTGGACGCAGAAGAATTGTTTGTTCATGATGGCGGCAAGCGGAAGGGCGTTGAACAGGGCAAGGCATTCGTTGTAGAGACGTTCGGAATATTTGTGTAAGCATTCCAGCTTGAAAGTAAAGTATTCAGTCAAGTGTTTGCATTCATGGTTGCCTCTCAACATCCAGAAGGTGTCGGGGTAATTGAGTTTTAAGGCAAAAAGGTAGAGAAGACACTCGATGGAAAAAGATCCACGGTCAACGTAGTCGCCAAGAAACAAGTAGGAGGTGGAAGCAGGATCGCCACCGACCTCAAATAACTTGATCAAGTCATAAAACTGGCCGTGGACGTCGCCACAAATTGTCACGGGTGCCGGTACTTCGAGCAAGTTGGGTTCGGAGGCCAAAAGGTCGGTGGCGTCGCGAATGATGCGAATGGCGTGTTCTTCATGGAGTCTTCCTTCATGAATCAAGTGTTCACGGAGCACGGCGGCGTTGGGAAGGCCGTTGGGTAAAAAGAGTTCGTGTTCGGTGGGTTTGTGGGTGGCGGGAGGCGTGACGCCAGGTACGGCACGGGCGCGGGTCGAAAGCCGCTGTCCATCTTCCGTAATGTACGTGTCCTTGCCGTGTTGTGACGGTTGTTTCTGCTTGAGTGCGTTGATCGCGTTGTGGATCTGAACCGTGTTCTTGTGGGCCTCTGACATTGTGGATTGTAATTAACGAAAAATCAAACAAGACAAAAGAAAAGAAGAATGAGATTAAAAATGTTTACAAGAAAAGAAGAAAAGAAGAAAAGAAGAAAAGAAGAAAAGAAGAAAAGAAAAATGTTTACAAGAAAAGAACAAAAGAATGAGAATAAAAGAGAAACAAATGATAAATGAGTTTGTTGCAGTTCTGAAACGTTCAATAAAAGAGAAAACCTACAGAATTTGATTATGAGAGTAGATAATTAACTATAAAAAGAAAAACGTAGATAGTAGAAAACATCTGGGATAAAAAAACTACTAATCAAAGTTTCCATTAAACAAAAGTTTGAGTTTCAATTTGAGTTTGAGTTTCAATTAGCGATTTGCGATTGAGTTTGTGTATAAACAACTTCTGCATGTTGAAACCCGTTAAACGTCGTGGCTGCTGCGTTCGTGTACGCACCCACGTCGCCAAAGTACAACCAATCACCAACGTCAACATCATACTCCAACTCGACATCCGACGCAACACAGTCCAAACCGTCACAAGTTGGTCCCCAGACCGAAAAGCGATGGGTGCTAATTTCCGTAGCACCCGTTTCGGCCCTTTTCACTTGTGAACAGTAACAGAACTGGTTCTTGTGGTGCAACACCTGCGGCCGTGGCGCATGGTGATCAAACAAAATACAATTGAGGTTACCGTAGACACCGTCGTTGATGTAAAGCATAGGCTTGACACCGGCCCTCTTGGCAATCACATGTGCTGCCAAAGTAAACGCCCGTGAAACCATAAACCGGCCCGGCTCCGCAATAAACCGCATGCCATGCTCGCGACAATAATCAGGCGCAAACCACCGTGCCAACAGCTCCCGGACCTGCGCCGACAGACTAGCAAAACTGACGGCTTCAAAGCCTCCGCCAATATCCAACACATTGGCAACACCAGCAAACCCGTAACGACAAATAGCTGCATCAAACACCGTCCGGGAATCGCAAATAGCCCGTTCAATCGCCAGAAAATCGCGGGCTCCGCTTCCAACATGGAAAGCAACCCCACGAACAGCAACACCAAGCTCCTGTGCCAATGGCAACAACTCGTTGACTGCCGTGGCAACGCTGCATCCGAATTTCAGCAGCAAACGACACTGCGCCTGCGAATCGTCGGTTTCAAGCCGGATCAACACGCCACAGCGTGGATGGTGCCGTGCAATCTTCGTCAACTCGTGGGCATTGTCAACAGTGGTCATCTCAACGTTCGAGGAGGCAGCGTGACGTAGAAACGAGCCAGTTTTGCATGGATTGGCATAAATGATACGTGAAGCATCGACGCCTAATTGCAAAACGGTATCGATTTCGTTCTTCAGCGCACAATCAAAGTTGCAGCCCAACGAAGCCAAAAGCTTGAGCACCTCGATGTTGGTGTTACACTTTACGGCGTAGTGAGGCTGGACATGCGGCAACTGCTCCTGCCACTCGGCGTAAGCACGCGAAACCGCATCCAAATCGCATACAAAGAACGAATCTTCATCGCCAGGAGCACAGACTTCATGGTCAACTCTCGAGATACGGTCAGCCAACGTGCGGGCGACGGGATCAGCGGCAAAATGGGGGGTTTTGTCTGAATCAGACACATTTGTAAAATCAAAGACTTCACAAACAGAAACAGAAGGAGGTGACATTTCTCTTTCTTTTTTTAGGGGGGCTTTCAATAGCACTAACAAACTCAATCCAAGCCTGGGGGACTAACAGGGATTTGGACGGTAAACAACTGGGGGGAAACTCACGGTGACGGTGAGTTTTATGAGCAATGGGACTTCAAGCGGCAGCTCTCGTGGAAAAAGTATGCACTTTAAGGGGGAAGGCAGTTTATTCTAGTCTAAAGGCGAAAAGACTGGAATTGATAAAGAAAAGAAGGTGGCAAAACTAGCAGTTATACTGTGGTGATTGCGGGACTAAATTCTTGTCTGTCTGATAGGAATGGATTTAGATTGCGCTCTTTTTTTTCCTTCCCAGATCGTTGCGACAGGATCCCGATACTCAGACACAAAATTTGACAAATTTTATGTACAACCGCGGGACACAATCTGCACCCGTGAGATCTGACACTAAACCGGGTTTAATCCCGCATGCCACCTATTATTGGAATAATATAATATAAATATAAATATATATATGGCAAAAAAAAAAAGACGCACCTCTCATAAATGACGAGAGATATGCAACCCCAGTGACAATCAAAACGCATCTATCAATTTTTAAGGCATAATCATTGTAAGCAGGTGACAATTTTTTAATGCAGACAATTACGCAACATCTACCAAAAATATGGAAATATTATTAACGTATAAAGAATGAAATCATCAATAGCGGTGTTCAGTCTTTTTATAACTCAATAAGAGGCTCGGGCTCAGCCACAAATTTATTCTCCACATTCTCAATGGTAGGAAATTTTGTCTGGGCCTCCTCTACCGCGTGTGGCGCTAGAGTAGACGATACCCGTCTTACTGGCCGCACTGCACCCTCGTCGCCATTATACGTCAATTCCTCATTGGTACCGGAATACGAATAATTCTCACCACCCTCCGTCTCGTTATCTGTACTATCGGGCGAATATACGGGATACTCGGCCTTGCCAGCATACGTCCTCAGTTCCACAGAGTCTAAGTCAGGTGCCGATGGCACCTGAGGCTCCGAGGGAAGATACGATGGATAGGTAGGATAACCTGTCGACTGGTGTGTAACTGGAACAGCTCCAGCAACCGCTCCAGGTACGGCTACAGGAACACTTTCCGGATTGGATGGCACGTTGCCATATGCCACCGGCTGCTGCCGCAAGTGTGGAGCGTAATTTGCGGTATTTTGTTGAGAGATTTGATTGTAGCTTGTGGTAGGCGATGTTCCATATCCTGTAGTTTGCTGTGATTGAGGTACATACCCCCCGTAACCAGAAACCAGGTGGTTACCGTATGCCATATTCAACTTGGATTCCAAGTACTGGTCATAGAGCCGCGTAATCGTCGAAATCTTGTTGTTAAGTTCCAAAAATGCCTCATACTTCTCAATTGATGTTCTGAGCGAACGGTTCACCTTGGGCTTCAACCGAATGACCTTGGCATGTAATTCGCTCAAATTGCTGTCGTAGAGAATGTTGGCTTGCTTTTGGGGGTCATTGTTCATCGAATTCATCAACGTGATAAAAAGGTTGATGTGCTCTTCCTCCTGTTGAGTTAAATCTTCTGGTTTCGGTGGTTGTGGTGGCTGTTGCTGCTGTTGTTGTGGTTGTACTTGTTGTGATGGATATGCTTGCTGTTGTCGAAATTGCTGATGCGATTCATGCGGTGATTGGTATGATGTCTGGTAAGAATTTGGAGCTGGTGCCGATACTGAAGGGGCGTGGTAATCTTGGTACTGATTGACATCAGTTGGCAAAAGATTGTTGTAGAAATCGGATTCAGGTGCTTGCTGAGGTGCTTGTGGTTCTTGAACAGGAGGTGTTGCTTGTGGTCGTTGTTGGTATGCTGCCTGTTCTTGTTTGTATTCCTGTAGACTGGCAGCGATAGCAGCCTTCATATCTTCGTCATCATCTTCACCATCAACAACAGGTGGTGGTGGACCTGGTGGAGGTGAGACATGGTCGCTTGAAGGGACACCGGTATCACGTAAACTTAACTCAATAGCTTTTCTCAATTGTTCTTCTTCGGTATCTTCGGTTGCGGGTTCTGCAGCCGTACTTCTTGAACGTGAATGGCCTTGTTCATGGCTGACACCCTTGCTCTTCAGTTTGTACTTCGAATGACAGTTGTCACAGACCCGTACTGGTTCCATAATTCCCAACAGAACTAATGGCATTGAGTGTGAAGAGTGTGTTTGGCAAAAGACGCCACCACAAGCACGACAATGGTGCTTTCTATTCATCATCGAGAAGGGCGAGTAGCAAATCATGCAGCTGTCACTATCAATCCAGTCTGGAGGTACTTCTGAGTCCACGAACTTGGCGTTGAGGGGCGTCGATTGGGTCTCTGGGAAGTTGTAGCCTTCCAGAACCAATTGGTTGTAACACTTTTCCACGTACAGCAACTGGATCTGGTTGTCAAACAAAACTTTCCATTCGTTGACAAGAGACAAGATTAGCTCGCCAACCTTGAGACGGGCTGGATCGCGAGAGTGAGCAGAGTCGCGGGGATTGTAGTGGACTTTAAGAATGAAGTCAACCAAGTAATCCATGAACTCCTTGGATGCCAACTCGACTAGGAAATGGTAGCCACTATTCTTGACACATAAATCTATCAACTTGAGGGAGGAAGTTAACAAGTTTGGATTTGAATAGACCATTGTTAGACGCTTCTTAAGTGCCCGCATACATTGCTTTGCCGGGATCTTCTTGGAACGAATCAAATCGGTGATTTCAAGGGCGATCGAAAGTTCAAGCTCGCCGTTTGGAATCGCTTCGGAGGTTGCCTCCAGTATCTTGTTGTCTAGCTCCACGGTGGAGACGTTATTACCGCTAAACCATGACATTTGGATGGGGATAAGTGGCGATTCTTATCGTTTGATTTCGCGGTCCCCAAAAACCAAAAAAATGGTGGAGGCGGTTGTGTATACAGAGCCAGATATAAAGAAAATCCTTAACGAGACTATAAAAAGAAAAAAGATGTCTGAGAACCAAAGAGCAGCACAGCCTTCCTATCAGGAATATCTGCAAAGACAGCTGGTATTTTTTTGATCATGGACAAAAAAAATTGTGTCTGTGTAGAAGCCAGCTAGTGTCTGCCTAAATAATAATATTGTTGTTGTCGTAATTGTAGTAATATTGATGAAGGAAGAATTTATGGTCATTTTATTTGAGGAACGACACGGCAGAAACCGTTCCCAAACAGCCAACTGCTAACCACCAGTAGAAATCGTACTCAGAAGAAGTGTCTCTCTTGATAGCAGTCGTTCTGTAAGTGTTTTCAAACGATCTTTTTATTTTGTTTCCCAACGAAGACAGAGTTTCGGAAGCATCGTTGGTAGGATTCAACGCAGTTGTTGGCAACATCAAAGGTGGCTTGTATGCCAAGTACAATGGTTGCATGGGCGATCCGTCAAATTGGAATATCTGCAAAGTGTATCTTCCGTTGTATCCGTTGACAAACACTTGATAGGTGAGGAAGTAGGTGGGCTGCACGTAACGGGTGTAAGTTGACAGAGTGCTATCACCTCCACACGGATCACTCAACAACTGTCTACCATCGACTGCGATTGGAGTCAAAACCAACGTACCATTAGATAACAACTCGTATGTACCATGTTGGTATGTCACAGAAGCAACAGGACATGCATGGTTCTTTGCATTTGGCACCACGCGGTACAAAGCCTCTTCGTAGTGTCCGTCGGCAGTGAACGAGTACGAAATACCTGGCAAGTCTGGCTCGATCAAAAGCTCTTCAACAGGATCATAGAAACCAGGACCAGTAAACACTGTATTCGACTTTGAGCTCCATGTACCTTCCAACTCAGCCATGTTAGGATCGGCACCGACCATGGCTGCTAGCAAGATCGCCAAACTAAATTTGGTGACCAACATGCTTGAAACGGGACAAAAAAATGACGGGGGCGGGGAAAAAGTAAAGCAACCAAAAGAAAACTTTATAAACTCAAGCTATTAATTATATAGATGTGCACAGCTCTTGGATGTGTGAGGATTGACGGCTTTGGCGATGGATAGACCGTGTGTAGGAAGATGGTTGATTCTCAAAATAGAAATACTGTTTATTAAAATTTTGTTCTTCGCGTTGCGACAAATGTCGTCTATCCCTGTAGCAGACAATATGTCGTCAGCTAAGACAAAAAGAAAAATACCGACATTTTGTTCTCCTTACCTATTCAGACAAAATAGTAAATTTTTCCGACACCTCTATTCTCCCCACCATAATTGGCTTATGTACAGGACATGTTCGCAGAGACTATTTTATGTCAGCGCACACGTTTGATATGTTTTTAAGTATTTGTGTGTTTTCCGTCCCCTTTTTTTCGCTTGAGGGGGCAGGGGTGCTAGAGCGGAAATGCAACTTATCTGCACGATCTACATTCCCGCATGTTGCATTTAGTTCTGCAAGTAGTCCTATGCAATGACCGTAAACAATAAAACCCCTACCATCGGATGATAGACGATCACACAATAAAAAAAAGAATAGGGACCCCAACAATCACACAATCTCTACTATGTCTGAATTCCAGTTTGAGTTGGAATTTGTCCCAACAGGATTTACACCACATACACACACATAAGAAACCGAGGCATGCTGGTGCTCCGAGGCAATGCCCCGATAACCACCTCAAACACCGCCTCAACTTTGCGCCTATACAAAATCCCGAACTTATTTCTAGAAAACTAGAATTTCTCGTTTACAATCCTGAAATTATTTTTTTGCCTTACTTGTTTTGGGGTACTGTATTGCACAATTAGTCTTTCAGTTCAATTTTTTTTGTCTGTTGGGTGAATGTGTATTGTCTAAAAGTTGTTAAGGGTAGTTAGTTAACATACAGAATTATTAAATGGCGGTATCAAGAACCTTCAAGTTTTATTGAACTCGCAATACGTAGTTTATTGTAATCGTTATCACTACGAATTCTTTTTTTTTTTGATTGTGAATTAAAAGGCAGTGGTCGACACCTTCGTGAAGAGAGGCGAGTCGTTTGCACTGACTGGAGTTGCCATTTCATGTTTGTCCACGTGTTCAAACAAGTCAGACTCTCCTCGTGACGAGGTCGAAGAATTAAGACTAGCCATCGAGTCGTTACATTGATGAATTAAGGGTGGTTGGTGCGAAGGGAAGCGGCTCTGAGATGTAATGACGTTGGGCAACTTGTGATTTCGATGGCTCGACGTTGCATACATAGGCTTGTATACGGGCTTGGGACCTTGGGGAGAAAACGTCAACCCAGTAACCTGGTGTGGTGCTGGAAGATAATGCGGAGGGGTGTTCATAGACGCCGAATAGTGAGCCAGCGGTGGAGTCATGGAGGCGGGTTTTTTCATCATCAGCATCAACGACGTAGGAGGAGTCGTAGAGCATGAAGATAGATTCGAAACAGGTGAAGATGACGTGGCACGCAAGTAACGCTTTCTTGGGGAAGATGATTGTGCCAACACGGCGATTTCGTTTGGTGGAGTAATTGGTATAATTGTTCCTTGGCCATAGCCGGAAATGATGTGACGGAACAAGTATTGTGGCCCTGGAGAATTGAAGAGTTTGTGGACAAAGTCGGAGGAATTAAGAACGGCTTTGATGAGCGACTTTTTGATATGACTGTATTGAGACGATTTAACTCTGTCATACTCAATGCTGTTCAAAGAGGAGAACACGTATTGGTAATTGGAGTCATCAGGACCCAACGAAAAGACTTCATTTATCATTTCCAAAATGACTTGAGCCACGTCAATTGGGCTGACATCAATGAGCTCATGCGAATATAATGATACGTAGCTCAAATATTCTTTGACCTTCAACATTTCTGCTGGCGAAATGTAAGTCGAGCCGTTCGTAGGAGGAATGATAGAGAATTCATTGGAACTAACAATGAATTCTTCAATGGATGGGTCATTTAAGGACCAGTCCAAGGTGGACAACACATGTAACTCCATTTGCTTGAACATGCCTTGGTCGTACTTGCACTTGGCACCACAGAGCTTGACCAACTCATGCAATTTTGGTAATCTGAAACGTTCGGTTGGACCCAAGTACTTTCCTCCGGATCCGTAACCCAAGTCGTTAATGGTCTTGACGGAAGTCAATTTGTCAAGGTTGGCAAGATTGACAAAGTGGTTGTTGCCTCCTTGTACCTTGGATGCTATCCATAAACAAGTGGTAATAATTAATTGTGACTGGTCAAGTAAGACGATACGTTTAGAACAGTAGCGGTCAAAGATTTTGACGGCCTTGTAAAACACAAATGGTAAGAGTTTCAATCTGATAGACATTTTCAAGAGAAAGTCAATCAACTTCAATCTAATTGCAAATGTGAGGTATGGTTGCTGCTTGTACAATTCCATATTTGGTCTGCTGGTGTCCAACAAACTTGTCACGGTGTCATAAATTTCAGTTCCGTACTCGGCTAATGCAGCATCATGCACCGCCAATTCGGACCGGTACAAGTTAGATGAGTAGTTATATTGGAAGAATTTTGAGTTGAAGTCATTATTGTTGCATGATGGTAATGTGGAGCGTTTCGGTATATATAACATGATGGTAAGTAATTAATGTAGATGAGATGAATTAAACTAGGAAGAATTAAAATGTAGTATTCATAAATGCTGAAGTATGATAGGAAGTAAAGCCACTTAAAATATTAATAGGTGAAGAAGAAATTAGGAGTGTATTATGTTGAAAATCCCGACAGAATCCTCATTATATAAGTCTGGCTAAGTGAAAAATAAATGGGCCATTGATGGAAGTGTTCAAAAAAAAAAAGTGCCCCTGTAAAAAATAATTCTTGAGACAAAAAAATATTCTCCTTAAGTCTCAATAACTTACAAAGAAAACTTAACCTTAAAACGGCGATTAAGGTGATACTGGTATGTTAAAATTTACCATAACCAGTAAAACTAATAAAAGATTAGCAAAAAGGAACACCAAGGAAACCTTTGCTGGTTTAGTGCTTGAGATTTGAACCCCACAGCAAGCTAAGTGAAGATCTATATCACATATGCTTTTGTGTTTTTGCCTTATCCCATGTCGTGTTATTCAGCGTAAGCGAAGCCGGTTGTAGTAGACGGCCCCCACTGAGTTGATATTTTTTTATCATATGATTATTTTATACATCGTTTTCAATTCTCGTAAACCCTTTCGAGAATTATTTTTTAACATTTTTCATCGGACCTATTTAAATTTCCTGTTTGCGGAAATAATCGAGGTACAATCATCATGGTATGGTATGTAACTTTGAGAGGCACATGAACCAAACTTTTGTATAGGAGTAACAAAAAAAAAAGATCGACTTACATAATGGAACATAGTTACGTGTAAAATTTATGTCTGGGATTTATTTCGATGTCAGGAACAAAATACAATAGATAGGCAGTGGCCTACAAGTATTCCATTAACTCACGATCAATTAGTGTTGTTCTGCTCAAACTATATTTAGTTACGCGAGCTGAGGCAAGACGATTTAGCCTTGGTGTTTGTGTATTGTTATGATAGAAGGTGGGCTGTAGACAGTTTTGGCAAGGGCAAAAATTTTTTGGGCACCAATTATATCTGTTTTCGGCTAGCTGTTCTCTCTGCGGTTTAAGGTTAGACGAGAAATGCACACACGCGACGTTGTATATGCGGAACCTCTCTTTTTCGGACCAAAAAAAAGTCGCATTGATGTCCTACAAAACGGCTTTCCCGGTATTTTGTTTTGCATATAGGGATATTTTTTTTTGTTGTTACGCTAAATGTTGCAAGCCATATGGCCGTGCCTCCAACTAATGGTCAGACGTTTTTGATGGTGCTCGAGGGACCCATTCAAGGCAAACTCGCTTAAAAATGCAGAAAGTATTATCAATTAATAACACCTAAGATGATGAGGATGTATGTTAAGTAATTTGTTACGAAGAATCATATTTTACAAACTCTGCTTCACAGGCTTCAACGACAACAGCTAGTCTACACTTTCCCTATTTTAATTTTTATTTTTGGTTTTGTTAGCAGTATTCTGAGACATGGAGCCAGCTTTTGTCCTTCAAATGTTACGCCCAAGTGTAGTCCACCTTGTAAAAATAGCTGGAGAATTCTATTTTCTTACAAAAGATCATATGATGCCACCAAAAATTGTAGATAATGTGGGCGTCGTAATACGATACATGATTGTCGTCCTGTAATTACCACAATACACATGCATGTTATCCAATTACGCCTTTTATTTTGATTGTACCTTATTTTGGCAAGAGCTTATCTGCGAGACGGTGGTCTTTTGTGATATTTTTCTAGACCCTTGGTATGTGGCCTTTAGTTGTGGTATTTGCGAATTGCAAATTGCTTAATTTATTTTTTTGTCAGGTTACATCAGTGTGTTTGGTTCAACACAGACGACATTCCATGTAAAAAGGTACCAGTGGGATTAGAAAGTTTGTCGCTGTGTCCCGCCAAATTCTCGCTCGTTCTCTCTGTGCATTTCTTTCTTTTTTTTCTTTTCCCCGTCCTGCTGAGAAAGGGCTGCAACCTTACTATACACACCCACCCCTGGGAGTCCCCTTACTACGTATCCTACATATAACTAAATTTTGAGTTGTCAACATCATCAGCAAACAATACTATGTTACAGTACTTCTTAGGAGGAGGTGAAGACACGGAGCCGTTAACCAATGAGCCCACCATTGACTATAACCAAACCATATACTCGAGGACATCAGGTGTGTCACTGAGAATGTCACCTGCTGCCTCTAATGTCATCGCAGAAGATTCCGACGAAGAAATGACGCGCGACTACAACAAGTTGGTCAACAGTTTACAAGACGATCCCAACACAAATTACTCATTGCCCAGTAATTACCCTGGCAAATTCCAAACAGTGAAGAAAAACTGGCCTCGCTTGGACAATGACACTGTAGAGGCGGAAATTGGAAAACTCGAGGCGGAGGTCGCCCGCGAACATCTGGCATCGCGACACCAGATACTGGAGCACGATTTCAGGCAGGCACTTGCAAAAATAACGCTGCACAATGACTACCTCCAACAGCTCAGCAATTTAGCAACGCTTAACAGTGACCCGGAAGAACAGGCATCGATTCCCACTACTTTGGCCCGTGAATACGACCAACTTAAGCAGCAGTACCTCGAGGAGCTCAAGTCGTCTCGGGAACTATATCAGGGCTACTACAAGCTTATTCTTAAATACCGCCGATTGAAAAAACCTGTCGGGAGCTCGAAAACGACTTTTACGGTCAAGGAAAAAATCAAGTTAATCAGGTCAAGCACCACGCAGGAAAAGATACGCCTCATATGCGACAATTTGCTTGTACATGTCGATGCGTTGGAGGAGAAGGACGCATTGATTGTGTCATACCAGCTGCAATTGGAGGAGGCCAACGCCAAGATTCGTGAATTGGAAGACTTAGTCGCAAAGGTATCGACAAAATAGAAGGTTATGCGAAGCAGGAACTTGAGATTCGGTACATCACAGGTTCTGCAGAACTCCGACACCTCCTTTTCCTTTGTCTTCATCCCAAGAAATTCTTTGCGTGTCATGCGGTGCGTCGACCTACAGCGACTACATGGATGACTGTTCCCATTTCCCTGTAAATAATATTTGCCGGGGTGATGAGCTGCAGATATTTTTTCCTGCGAGTGCCTGCACTTTTGCACCCAACAGGGGGACCATCTTGTTTCAAGTTTCACCCTGTGAGTGAGACCTAAACGGTGTAGTCTTTGACTACCTACGTTGACAGCACTAAAATCCATTACCTCAAGTGCAATGGTTATTCAAAAAAAATAGAAGGTAAACTCTGAAAAATTTGAAAAGTTAAGTTAATCTTCCAAGCCGACTATTGGGGGCATATGGCCAATATCAGCGCATATGATAACTTTTAAACTGCTTGGATGCGCTGTAAAAAATGCCAACACTTTGTTGTACGAGCAAACCCCTCTACAAATATTGATACTGTGCAGTTGCCATAAAATGGTTCCAAAAATAGCAGCAGCATAAAGCCAAAGACCGCATTGCAGAGAATCTTTTACAAACCTTATTATTGCCCGTATATTAATAGAAGGCTTCTGTAAATAGGTACTCGTTGCCAATTGCCAGTGCAATTTGCTAGTTGCCTGGGCTAACCAGTTCACTTTTTTGCCTCTTAATCGAAACAGACGACATTATTTTTTTCTTTTGTGTTGGCTAATGTTGCCTTTCTTCAAGCAAGGCTTCACTAATACTCTCGTTGATGATGGTATCCCAGTCACTGGTATTCACAAAGTACAACTGTGCCAAAGATCCGGCCGTCAAGGCGGTGATCATCCCATACCATAATCCCATCAACTCGAGCTTCATCTTAAATGCAAAAAAGAATGCCGATGGCAACGCCATAAAGTAGTAACTGATAATGTTAACGTAGCCGCCAATACGCTGTCTGCCTTGCCCACGTAACACCCCTCCAGTGGAACACGACAAGTAGTCAAAAATCTGATAAAATGCCCCTATAACCAATACCCTGGTGGCTATTTCAATGACTTCATTGTCGTTAGTGTACAAAGACGCTAATTGACGTCTAAAGATGAACGTCATTAGTCCATTAAACCCGCCAGTACACACCGCTGCCAAGTTTGCTGCCTTGGTTACTGTTTTAGCCGATTTCTTGGAGGCGGCTCCAATATACCACGCAACTCTTGTTGATACCGTAATGGAAATAGCAAGTGGGACCTGGTAGAGCAATGCACATGTTGTTGTCAAGATGGACTGGGCAGCCAAAACCTCAGTTCCGAACAGAGATGATACAAACGTGATGATTTCGAAAGCCAACCACTCAGCTTCAACCAAGATGACCCCCGGCCCGGAAAGATCGAGCATCTTTTTCCAATTAGTGAAGAAAACTGAGTGCCAAAGCGGCTGTTTAGGCCAACATTCAAAACCTTTAAGCAAGAATATGTAGCCAAAGATTGCAAAACACATAACCCAGTCGGTGATGACCACCGATAAAGGAGCACCCACGAATCCCAAGCCGATTCTGGGGTCCCAAACCAAATAGTAGTTGAGCAAGGCGTTCAACGGAGCACAGAATATCAAGACGTAAGTCAGGGCGTGAAATATACCCTGGCACTGCAAGAAATGAGCTGCATTTTCAAACAAGACGTATCCTGGCAACCCAAATCCCAATACACGCAAGTACGAAGCTGCTAACTTGCACAGTTCCTGTTGTTCATCTCCGACAATGGCCAACAAGAGAGGTTCCGCGCCCCAGAACCAGAGAATGAATATGGGGACACAGAGCAACAACAAGAGATAGCAGCATCTAACGAAATGGACCCCAACCATGTTATAATCTTTGCGGCCGTATGATTGGGCACAAAGAGTGTCAAGACACGTGGATACCCCTTGGATGATGGCGTAGCCAGAGATATTGGCGGTCATGGAACTCAAACTAACGGCAGCCAACTTATCCAGACCCAATCTACCTACTGAGAATACCGAAGCGACGGTAAGAGAGTATTTCAAGAGGAACGTGACTATGAGGGGCAACGAAAATTTGATCAAAGCATGGGTTTCAATAGCCATGTTTGTCTCTGGATCAGGGACAAGAGTGCTTCTGTGCTCTGTATCGGCATGTGATGAGGCATGGGAGCGAATAACGGTTAAACGTTCGTGGGCCACGGTGTGACTCGTACTGAAGTCGGGAAAATTAGCAGTGCCAACAGACGCGATAGAAGCGCGTCGCTGGGCGACATAGTTGATGATTTCGTCCTCGCTGACGTCTGCAAGGGAACCGCGGCTTCGCTTGGGTGTCAAGAACGGCACAGATTCATTCATTATTTGGGGCTGGAGTTGAGAGTGTATGCGAGCTACTCCGTCAATTTTTTTGATTAGCGTCGAACTTCCTGATCGGGTCAAGGAACGAATTGCAACCGATACGTCTCATGCGGCTCAACGATAAACCCGTGCGTGCAGGATTATATCTGTTTACTGGATTTTCTTATTTTTGTTTTTTTTCCTGATGATTGGTTGATTGTCTGGCATTTGAACATTCCCGATTCAAAGGTCTTTACCCCACAACGTTTAGCGTTTTATTGTTTGTTTCACCGTCGACTGTGTTACATATTCATGAATAATGGAACGGGGAACAATAATGTTTGATTAACGTTACAATGGAGTCAGTAATTTCACTGATGTATTTAACGTTTTTGTCTATACCTTAATACTTCACCAGCTAATCACTCATTAAACTCTCGACTAACTCCTCATTTCCTTTCCCGTCGCGTTACATTCTCATACTTGTTGACGGTCTTAGAAAAATGTTCATTCTCTGTTCAAAAAGAAAAATTTAAAACACTGCAACCTCTGTAGTGAAATCGTATTTCAGAATTCCGTTTTAAAAGCTTTAATACTACTTACGGAGAACAAGTCTTTGCCACAACTATAACTCTCGCACAGCTGCTATGACATCACAGCTACTGCTCAAAGCGACAAGTTTAGCCCACTGATCCCTAAAACTGAATATGGCTTGATATTCAACTACACTGGTCGGCGTTTGTCTCAATTTGGAAATTATTGTTTCTGCTGATTTCCGTAATACTAAGCTCAACTCTGGAACTGTGTACCTTATACGCAGTTCCGAGACCGAACTATGACGTTTGGAGTATCCACAATTTGGAACACAGTTCCAAAACCGAGCTGAGTTCGAACCATCCACAATTAAGGGATGAATGCCTCAGTTTACAACCACCACGGTAAATACATTAGAAAAAAATTGAACTATTTAAGGATAGCAAATAATTAAAAAGGGAGTAGCAAACACACGAGAGAGAGACAATACCAATTCTAATTTCTGCACTTTTCTCAATTCAAATAACTAATATTTCAATGCCTTTACAAGGAAAACATTTCAAATTGGCAGATGGCAACACCATCCCTGCAATTGCCTATGGTGTTGGTACCAAGTGGTTCAAAGCTACCCCTGGCGAAGCCGATTCTGCTATTGTCGATGCGATTGCGAAAGCCATTGAGCTCGGTTTCATTCACATTGACGGGGCCGAAGTCTACAATACCGACAAGGAAATCGCTCTTGGAGTCAAGAAGTCAGGTGTGAAGCGTGAAGATCTCTATATTACTAATAAGTTTTTCTCCGGTGATGCTACCTACACTCATCGCTCGCCGTTCTCAAGCGTTACCGACTCATTCAAAGCAACATTGGCTAACTTGGAAACCAGCTACGTTGATTTGTACTTGCTTCACAGTCCATTCATAAAGAAGGAAACTCATGGCTATGACTTGGTTGGAGCCTGGAAAGAACTCGAAGCTTTAAAGGATGCCGGCTTGGTCAAAAGTATTGGGGTTTCTAACTTCACCAAACAGGACTTAGAAACGATCTTAAACTCTAACCCTAAACACAAACCAGTGGTGAACCAGATCGAATACTCTGCTTACTTGCAAAACCAAACCCCTGAAGTGGTCGAATTTTCCAAGCAAAACGGTATTTTGGTGGAAGGTTACAGTGGCCTCGGCCCTATTATCAAGGGTGCCCCTGGTCCGCTCGACCCAGTTTTGGCTAAGTTGGCTGAGAAATACAACAAAACACCAGCCCAACTTTTGATCCGTTGGATTCAAAAGCAAGGTATCTTACCGGTTACTACTTCAGGAAAGCCTGAACGTATTACGGAATACTTGCAAGTGTTTGATTTCGATTTGTCTGAAGCCGAAGTTAATGAAATCTCTGAAGTAGGCAAGACCAAGCACTTCAGACAATATTGGCAAGAATTTGAACAGAACTAGGCAGTTGTGTATAAATATATGTCGTTAATCAATGTTCCCACATCTTTAGTAAAATTGTTTAAGTTATTCGTATCTTCATGGATTTCGTCCGTTCCAAACACCAAGAGGCCTTTTCTTTGGTTGATCTTGGTACCTGATGGAAGCTTGTTCTGTACAATCATTTGCAATAGCACTGGATCGAGCAGGAAATCAGACAAATCCAAGAGCTTGTAGATCCGATCGAGCTTGATCGAGTGATAATATTTGGATAGTTCGACCAAGTTGACTTCCACGAGATTGGGAAGAAGAGCATTGTAACCCATGCGGTCAAACACATATCTGTAATGCGAAACTCCAGTAACGAACTGTTTAAACAAAGTTGTCGGCACAATTCTATTGTGGGCGATGCAATCGAAAATTTGGATGGTAATACTGTTGGGGTCCTCCTCTTTTAAATGGGTAGATAAATATGTCACGACAAAGTGCCGTCTGAAATCGTAATTGGACACGATAAATAAATGGAGAATCTTCTCGTTGAGAACTCTGACAAGATCAGGAGCCTCAGTTTCAGACACTGAGTTCACTGCAAGAATCTTTTTGTTGATCAAATCAATAAATTTGGAACAGTCTCCGTCCACTATCAAGTACTGGTAATCTGCAAAAAGATCGTTGTACTTGATCCGGATAAAACGATCCACATAACTCGATCCAATAATCGTTTTGATCTCATTGCTGCTTATGGTTTTGAATAACGGATCCAAGTGTTCAAATGCACCTTGGCTAAATGCCTGTTCAATCTTGATCAATTGCACTACAATTCGGAACTTTGAATCACCCTCAATTCCGTCGTTCCTGTCGTAGCTGACTTCTCGATATAACTGGGCTATTTTCTCGGCATCCAGATCTTGCAGCAACACGATTTCACTTATTATTGACATATTAAGGGGTTGATTATTTTTGTAAGCCTGAGAGGAAACTAAAACTAAGCTAAAAAGAGGAAAATGCGCATCTGCATATAAGCAACCTAAAACCTATACGACAAACGACGATAATTTTTCAATAGTGATAAATACAGACGACTGTCCTCTCCATTCCTTTAGAGCCCCAACACTAAGCCATGAAGTTGTTCTACATTTCCGCAGTTCCAGTTATCCTTTACACAATTTTCAACCACCTTTTCAACAATTGGTTGTCTCAGCACTACCGTTTCGACAAGGTTGTTCTCCAAGAGTTGACTAAGGAAGTGATTGCCAACCATCCTGACGGCAATGCTACTGCCATCATGATCGAATTGACTCCAAAGCTCCAGAAGGAATACCCTGGACTTATCAACGACTTGAACTTCGATGATTGGGTCTTCAACAACGCCGGTGGTGCCATGGGTACCATGTTCATCTTGCACGCTTCGATCTCTGAATACTTGATCTTCTTCGGTACTGCTATCGGAACCGAGGGCCACACCGGTATCCACTTTGCTGATGACTACTTCACAATTTTGAACGGCCATCAGGCTGCTGCTTTGCCAGGAGCATTAACTCCAGAGATTTACTACCCTGGTGATCAACACCACATGGAAAAGGGTGCGTTCAAACAATACTCCATGCCTAGAGGAGCTTTTGCTTTGGAATTGGCCCAAGGTTGGATTCCTGCCATGTTGCCATTCGGCTTCTTGGATACCTTCTCATCCACCTTGGACTTCTTCACGTTGACCAAAACCATATACTTGACTGCCAAGGACATGGGTGCCAATTTACTCCGTGGTAAGTTCTAAATAAGGTTCGTAATACATGTTCAATTAATTTACATCCGCTAGTAGACTGTCCAAATTTCTAGTATCATGCTAATGATGGTAAGGCCCAAGGAAAACGTAGTGTGTGTGACTCTGTACTGTTTATGATCACACGTTGTAACCTCCCAACTGCAACAATGACTTCGCCACACTAAAGCTGTTAGGAGTACCGAAATGATTTGCGATGGGAGAAGAAGTGAGAATGTTGCCAGAGCTATTTTTTTTGCCATTATCTTCTTTTTTGGCTAGATCCATGAGTATGGTGCCGTTGACACTGTCGTTAATCGTGGTGTTATTTACATTGATGCTGCCTCCAACATTTATGTTGTTTAAAGTAGAATGTGTGATGGTCATATCACAGTCCTCGTCTATCGTTGTATCGTCGTTATGGTTGCTATGGTGGTGGTGATTATTTATCGTATTGTGAATCATGCTACGCGTCGAATACGCGTTTTTGATAGGAGTCTTCAATATTTTGTTGATAGGAGGTAAGTTCATGGTATTGCTGTTGTTATTGTTGGTTGTATTGGTGGTGGACTTGCAGAAACTGGAGTTGGCTGCTGCTGCGGCGGCATAAGGGAGTATAAATGAATTAGAGGCAGACATGTTTGTTGGCTGGTGAGATGCAATGTTAAGCAGCCCATTGCTTTCAGCAAGAGATGTGAGCATTGGTTTTGGCATCTTGACCTGATTTATCGTCAAGGGAAGTTGCTTGTGTTCCACGTTGGTGGAGTAGAAAATGGAGTTGTTTTTTATGTGAAACAAGCGCAATTTTTGGCTCTTTTTTTGGTGTTTATTGGATGCAATTTTCGACAACGAAGCGTGTTCTCGCTTGCCAAGAAGCAGAGTCTTTGTTCTTAAGTTGATATTGACCGAAGCTGAGTATGGGTTATTCTCAGTTTTGGGTGGGGTTGGTAAATATGATTTGATCGCCGAAGGCGATCTTATGGAGGGTGATTTGATTGAAGTGGACGATTCAAACATGGGATCAGCCCCGGGAACCTTCCTCTGGGTTTGCTGTTGGACCTTATATAATGCTAATTGGAGCTTTAGTTTTAATTTTGTTGCGGCCAAGCCTGCGGTGGCGGATGGCGAAGACGCGGACTTGGAGGAGGCAGGTGACCCGACGCTTCCTGAGGATGTGGATCTGTAATCGGAGAAGCTCAAGGATTTTGCTGGGGAAAATGGTCTGGAGATGTTGGAGGAGAACAGCTTGGTGCCACACTGTCTTTTAATCAACGAGATACCGCCCGAGCCTGAGGCGTTCAAGGGAGGAGACGTGGATTTTCTCTTTTTAGGGGTGTTGGTTGGGCTCAGGTTCAAGTGTGAGTCCTTAATAGGAGCCAATGCTATTCTATTGGACGTCAACGACATGAAGAAGTGTGGTAAGCGGGTTTGGTGTGGAGGTGGTAGGAACGATTTGTTGTTATGATGGAAACAAAATGGAAAACTGCCGCTATATGAATGAGCGCGTACTTTGTACAAACGCTTATGCTAATAATAATATTTATTTTATCGCTAACTATTACTGGAAAAGTATGACATTTTAACGTGTCCGACATAAATATTATGGTATTGCCGCTTCTGTGAGGGCGAGCACCCGAATTCTTTTTTTTGGTTGAGCGCATTTCGTGTTGTTTATTTATATTTGTGTTTTGGGTGATGCACGTTCGATGATGTTGCGATGGTGGTGTCGCAGTTTGTATAATTTTGGGGCGGGCCTACAAGTGAGTGAAATGACAGTCTGCTTGGGCGGGGCATTTTTGGTGTTTTTCTCGATGAACAAGAAACTGCCAGAACCAAGGAACACATTCACACATTATCATTGCCCGTCGGCTTTTATGCCCCATTACGTAGCCTCGTATTTTTTTATGTTTTCGCCTGTAGCCTCGGGAAGCGACGCGCTTTGGGCCCTTGATGGGGGGGCGTCCAAGATATTCGCGTCCGGATCGTGCGAGAACAGCACGGCATTTCCCCTGGGTTTTCCTTGTCTAATCTGGAACTGATGCATGGCGATTAGACCGTGCGCAAACTCATGACCCAATGACGCACCCCGTGCCCGATTTAGTCAAACTATACCCCCATTGGGCCTGGTAACTCATGGCAGGTAGCCCGGATCCAGGTTTTAACATGTTTCAACCCTGTCTTCAACACTTTTTCTTCTCACAGTACGACTGTTTTACGTCTAGGGAAACCCAAAAATGGCGGTGGCAGTGAAAACTGGGATGAGAAGCACTGACTTATTGTCAACCATTCTTGAACATTAAACATGCCTATTGTTAACTCTGAAGTATAAATCCCAGTCTGGAACAATGCAATCGTGCCCGTTTTGCTTGCCGTGCATTTCATCTACATTTGCCCGCTTACCTGGCGCCTTACTTTGCTTAAACAGAATTTCAGCCACAAATAAACCTGGTGAAAGAAAGTCGACTTTGTGGCGGACAAGAGATCTCTAGAAATTAAGGCGGTATTTCCCAATTAGGCAGTTTGTGCAACACCTAGCGAATTATTTCGCATCGTAATCTATGTAGGAAATTTAATCGCTGTGTACAGGCATACCTATCCAACCTGCCGAAAATGATATCCATATATACCATTGCTTCGATATCGCCCCATTCTTCATCGTGTAACATCAAGATAAAAACAATAACCGATATATTGTTGAATTCAGTTACACATCACATCAACAAAAAACTGACCAATAATCACATTGGAAACTTTGCTTTGTCTCTTTCTACCATAAAAGTGATGGCTCCGTATTTGGGATGCACACGACCCTACCAACCCGCACCCTCTTATCTACGCACTACACAGAAACTACGTGACGCCACTTGCTTACAGGTTTCAATGCTCAGATCCAAGCTTTCTTCTCTCAGGGAGTACCTTACTCCCATCAATCACAGTTCCAACTTCTCCACCACCGGTGAAATCAGCCCCGAAGAATTTGTCCAGGCCGGAGATTACTTAGTGTACAAGTTTCCCACCTGGCAATGGGCGGGATGTCCGAAACCGTTGCAGAAAAGCTTCTTGCCGCCCGATAAACAGTTTCTCATCACAAAGCACGTCCCTAGCCACCAGAGAGCCACAGACTACTTAAGTGCCGATGGTGATATCGACTTTGAGGACGAAGACGGTTGGGTCACGTCATCTCAGCCGTCCAAACCGCGTGAGGAACCGGTCCAGTTAACAGACATTGACGACTTCATCGACGAAACAGCCGACGGTGAACTTGCTGATGACGAGTTTGACGATCTTGAAATGATCCAAGACGCCAGCAGTCTCCGCAAATACGATCTCTACATCACTTATTCGACGTCATACAGGGTACCCAAAATGTATTTGGTGGGTTACAACTCAAACGGGATTCCTCTTCTTCCCGATCAGATGTTTGAAGATATCAACAGCGATTACCGTGACAAAACAGCCACAATTGAAAGTCTTCCTGTGGTCCACAACACCACGGCCGTCCTGATCCATCCATGCAAACACTCATCAGTGATGCGGATTTTGATGAGGCACTCACAGAATCTGCGTAAGAAACTGCAATCACAGCAGCTACAGCTGCAGCTGCAGCTGCTCCTGCTGGAAGCGGAACAGTTGCTGGCCGATATTTCGCAGCTACTGGTTAACGAAGGGATCCGGGTTGACCAGTACTTGGTGGTTTTTCTCAAGTTCATTGCTAGTGTGACGCCTGGAATCGAGTACGATTACACAATGGAAGCATTGTAACCTATATAGATGACCATTTCACTGCCCTGGCGGCGGTGGGTGAAATTAGAATACGATATCAAAGTGAAGAGCAATCGAAGCTTGTATTTTTTTCACGTGCGTTTTTACTTGATAAATCCCTGCCAAATCCGTTCTGGTAACAACAAGTATTTAGCCCGACAAACCGCCCCAGAAAAGGTAAAAAATGGCTCCGTCTAACCGCAAGCAGGCAAAGAAGGCAAAGAAACAAGCGGCACAAAAGGCGGTCGCCAGTGGTGTTGGCGACGAGACGCCATCAACGGTTTCCGAAATCGAGGAAGAGCTCGAACACTCGCGCCATCAACGCCACAAGCAGGCCCAAGAAACAAAAGTTTTGAAGAAGCGGCTCTACGAATCGAGGAGAGTTGTGTTTGTATTGGGAACGGTGCTTGGGTTGGTGCTTACGGTGTTCTTTTCGCTGTATTCACATCCTAACATCAAGACTGAGTTGGATAAGTATGTTAAATTGGACTCGTTTGTCAAGTTGGACTCGTTTAATGACTACTTCGAAGACTGGAAAGACTGGAAAGATTGGACCGATCTCATTCCTACGGGATTGCAATCGTTTATGAACGAGGTTGACTTCAAACAAGACGATTCTCTCCATGGCTCGGCAGAGTCATTCTCAGTCGGAAAACGTATGGCCCAAACCCAGAACTTAACAGCAAAGCACAACGTGGTGCTTGTTCCTGGTGTTATTTCCACGGGGATTGAGCTGTGGGGTACCACGCTGACAGGTGACTGTCCTTCAATTGGCCATTTCCGTAAACGGTTATGGGGATCGTTCTATATGTTGAGAACAATGCTTCTTGACAAGTCGTGCTGGTTGAAACACATTATGTTGGATGAAGAAACCGGCTTGGATCCTCCAGATATCAGGCTCAGAGCGGCCCAGGGGTTTGAGGCAGCCGATTTCTTTGTTGCTGGTTATTGGATCTGGAATAAGATCTTGCAGAATTTGGCGGTGATTGGCTACGGTCCCAACAACATGGTCAGTGCTTCTTATGACTGGAGATTGGCGTACTTGGACTTGGAAAAGCGGGACGGTTACTTCTCTAAACTCAAAAGTCTGATTGAGCTCACCAAAAAGATGACGGGCCAAAAAACTATCATTGTTGGTCACTCGATGGGTTCGCAAGTCATTTTCTACTTTATGAAATGGGTTGAGGCCAAAGGTGAGTATTATGGTAACGGTGGTCCAAACTGGTGCAATGAGTATCTCGATGCTTTTGTTGATATCAGTGGTTCTTCTTTAGGTACGCCAAAAAGTATTCCTGCGGTTTTGTCAGGAGAAATGAAAGATACAGTTCAGTTGAACGCATTGGCGGTTTATGGCTTGGAGAAGTTTTTGAGCAGAAGAGAACGTACCGAAATGCTCAGACTGTTCGGTGGTATTGCCAGTATGTTCCCCAAGGGAGGAGACTTGATCTGGGGCAACTTGACATATGCACCAGACGATCCCGTTAATACGTTGGCCAATAACGACAGCACCAAGATCAGTGGCACTTCCCAGGCAGCTGGCAGTTTTGGGACGTTTATTCGGTACGTGGACAAAAAGGGAAATGTTGAAAACATTACGGTTGCTGGAAGTATCGATAGAGTCTTGGAGGATGCTCCTGAATGGTACAGCAACCGGGTTCGTGAACAGTACTCGTTTGGTATTGCCAAGACTGCGGTTGAGTTGGCCAAAAACAACCAGGACCATTCTAAATGGTCGAATCCATTGGAAGCTGCATTGCCCAATGCGCCAGATATGAAGGTATATGCGTTTTATGGGGTTGGAAAGGCCACTGAAAGAGCATACACCTATACTGAGGCCGATCCATCCACAAATCTAAAGATGGTGATTGATTCCGAGCTGGAAAACGCCGTATATTTGGGTGATGGTGATGGTACGGTATCACTTCTTACACACGCAATGTGTCACGAATGGAAGAAGGGATCGAAGTCGCGGTTCAATCCCGGAAACATTCCCGTTAAGATTGTGGAAATTAAGGACGAACCTGATCGGTTCGATATTCGTGGTGGAGCCAAAACCGCCGACCATGTTGATATTTTAGGAAGTGCTGAATTGAACGAATTGGTGCTTAGAGTTGCTGCTGGTGAAGGTGAGGTTATCAAGGACCGTTACTACAGTAATTTAAGGGAGATTGTGGAGAAGATGCATATATAGATAGAGATGCTACACATACATCAAAAATTTTTGCATAATTGCAAAATATTTAATAAATAGATTAAAAATTTTAGAAAAAAAACCAAAAAAAGGTTGAAAAAAAGAGCTAGTTTACAATAGGAAATGTTTGTCTGTCGTTTTTGTCATTCATCGTTCAATCATAAAGGAACGTACGGACGTCATTTGGATTTACGACGTGGTGATGATCGACATCCTACCGATGAAATTGATGCGTTGCGTAAATTGGTACGGCGACGAACGGTGAGCAAACCCTCCTCCACGCCGCAACCCCAAGAACCAGACAGGCGCAAATCGACGGCCCTTACGAGGATCGAAAATGAACGCGAACGGAACAAAGTAAGGCGAAAATTGCGGGACCGCAATATCAAAGCACGATTACTTGCCAACGATGAAATGTTGAGTCGGTTCCAGCGATCGGTTCCAGTGTCCGAACTGGAACTGGCGGTGACATATCCGTACTTAGTGGCAATGTATCTTCCACCGAGCCAGTGGCATAGCGACCACTATCAGGAGCTAGAGAGCGAAATGGCGCGCCGTGGGGCAAATGTCGCTAGCGCGCGCGACTCCCACCGCGAGTTCCAGACGATGTCTACCGCCGATCAGCTGGAGTTCTGGGCGCGCGAACTCCGCCGTGCTGCTGGGGGTGTTTTGGGGCATCATTGTCTAGCTGATCTTCAACTCATGCCTGAAGATGCCCGTCAGCGTCAGAACATAATCTTCACCGATATATGTAAACGAGATGGCTTGTTGCAGTACGTCAAAGAGATGGAAATGGAAGACTTTTTGGTTAGCGACGACGAGGATGCCTTCCCCGTGACACAATTTACCGCGAGCACGCCAGCAGCACCAAGACGCACTGCCACCTCAACTAGTACCGTCGGCGATACCAGCAAATTCCCTGCGTCGAGCACGCCGGACGCGCGCGACACCTGAAACAGGCGACAACCAATCGTTTCCCAAAACCAACAACATTCACCAGCAACCATGAGGTAAGTAGCGCATCGATACACAATTAATTAGACTTTTCTTTCTAACACTTGTAGCGGCAAGTTTGTCAGAGCATCCAAGTACCGCCATGTCTACGGACAGGCTGCCAAAAAAGAATTGTGCTACGAAAACTTAAGAATCACCAAAAACGCCTGGGACTCCAACCTCATTCAGACCAACGGCACGTATTTATCCGTCAACTGGGACGCTTCCGGTGGTGGTGCGTTTGCTGTCATTCCATTATCGGAAGTTGGTAGAGCACCAGACACTGTTCCTTTGTTTAGAGGCCACAAGGGCCCAGTCTTGGACACCGACTGGAACCCATTCAACAAACACCAGATTGTATCCTGTTCCGATGACGGCAAGATCATGCTCTGGCAAATTCCAGAAGACTACTCTTTCCACCTGTACGTTGACGACAACGACAACGTCAAGGACCTCACTGAACCACTCAAGGTCTTATCTGGACATACCAAGAAGGTCGGCCACGTTAAGTTCCACCCTTGTGCCGAAAACGTATTGGCCTCATCCTCATTGGACTACACCGTCAAGATCTGGAACGTAGCTACCGGTAAGGACGAAATCACATTGCAACACAAGGATTTGGTGACCTCTTTTACCTTCAACTACAACGGTTCTTTGTTAGCAACTACTTCAAGAGACAAGAAATTACGTATCTGGGACGTCAGATCGGGCAAGATTGTCTCCGAAGGTGATGGCCACTCTGGTGCTAAGGCTTCTAGAGTGGTGTGGTTGGGAAACACCGACAGAATCGTGACCACAGGTTTCTCCAGACTCTCTGACCGTCAAATCGGGATCTGGGACGTCAATAACATTGATAAGGGCCCAATTGGTGGCTTCTTTGTGGTTGACTCGTCTTCTGGTGTCTTGATTCCAATCTTTGACGAATCTAACTCCATCTTATACCTTGCAGGTAAAGGTGACGGTAACATTCGTTACTTCGAATACGAAAATGACGACTTGTTTGAATTATCTCAATACGCTTCCATTGATCCACAAAGAGGTTTCTGTGTTGCCCCTAAGTATTCTGTCAATGTTAGAGAAAACGAAGTGTTAAAGTCGTTCAAGACCGTTAACAACTCCATTGAACCTGTATCGTTTATTGTTCCAAGAAGATCTGAATTATTCCAGGACGATATCTATCCAGACTGTTCTTCTTCAGAACCAGCATTATCCGCTGAAGAATGGTTTGGTGGCAAGGATGTCAACGGTCCATTGTTGTTAAGTATGGAATCCCTTTTCGACGGTACTGAACCAAGTGTTAGACAATCAGAACCAGCCACAGTCGTTGCAGTTGCTAAGGAAGAAAAGCAAAAGGAAGAATTAGCTAAGAAGGAGGAGGAAAAGAAGGAGGTGAAGAAAGAAGTGGCCAAGCCAGAACCGGTAAAGGAGGCTTCTCCAGCGAAGGATGTCAATGAATTGTTGAACTCTTCCAACGAGGTCAACAGCTTGCTCAGCAAGGTAAATGACCAATCCGACGATGAAGATGACGATAGACTCAAGGAGACTACAAACTTCAAGGACGATGATTGGGAAGAAGTTAAGAAGTCCGATGTTAAGTCTGTTAAGGAAGAGCCAAAGGCCAAGGAAGAACCAAAGGCCAAGGAAGAACCAAAGGCCAAGGAAGAACCAAAGTTTGTTAAGAAAGAAGAACCAAAGCCTGAAATCAAGGAAGAACCAAAGGTTGCAGCCAAGGAAGAGAAGAAGGAGACCAAGAAAGCAGACTTGGCTAGTCCACCTCCCGAATCTCAAACTCCAACTCCAGCCACCCCTAAGGCTTCTGGTGCTCCAACTCTTAAAGCCACAGTTGAGAAATTAGCTAGTCTTGTTGTTCAGTTGGAATCTCAAGTTGTCAAATTGACCGAATCTGGCTTAGAAAAGGATGAGAGATTGGCATCTTTGGAAAAGAAGATTGAACAATTATTATCACGTTAATGATCTGTACCTTTAAATATCTGTTATACTATACACTATTCCCTCTTGAGATCATAGAACTTTCTGAAAATGAAGCCAGTAAAGTTATGGGTGTCGAACACAGCCATACCGTCGAATAGGTCAATTTTTTGCTTGTTTTCGTATTGAGAACTTAACAACTGATCCAACGAAATGGAACTGGATGCACCAGGAATATTAACCGATCCATTAGCTGCTTCCACCGTAAAGAGTCCTACCTTGTGACAACTGAACATGAAATCAAGCTTGGACATGCTCGATGCGGCTTTGTTAATCGAACCACCGATATCAATCAAGATGTCTTGGTCCATCAACTTCTTGGCCGAGTACTTGTAAGAGCCAAACTTGGGCAATCTGTTCCGCTTCCGCAATTCACGATGGTAGAAATACTGCTTGCTGAACACTGGAATAATGTTGAAGATCTTTCTGTCCTTTGGCTTTAATTGAAGTTCGGAAAGAATCGATTCAATATGCTTATTATAGTCAGCTAATTGTCTCATCAAGAAAGATTCCTTTTCTCTTAATTTAACCACAGTCTTATTGGCCACACCTAACTGAGTTCTCCGTGCAATTCTTTGTGCGTCTTTGGTCTTGATATCAACTGCAACTTGGTTCAAAATCTCTTGGAATGAGTTCTTTCTTGAAAGGATTCCCAATCCTTCTAATTTCAATAATAACTCAAGCGCCATCTTTTTCAAGTCACGATAACTCAATTTGGTCAAGTCACCTAATGACGTTTTATAGTATGGTTTTCTCTTTTCCTGAGATCTCGATTCCTCAGCTTCCTTCCTTTCTGTCGTGACAATTTCCTTGAACTTTGTCTCATCACTGGCTTTGATCCCTGAGATAAGCAATTCCAATAAGTCTTGACCGTCCTGAATTCTCATTATGTACAAAATACATCTTTTGGCTTGAGTCAAGAGCGTCTTAGACTTGAAATCAGCTAATGATTCCTCCTTGCTGGTAGGATTCAAATTCAAAGTAACCGTACCTAATTCAGCCAACGATGCATAATCATCAGCAGCATTTGCCAAATCATCTAACGAAGAAAGAACTTCATAAAGCTGGTCATCTGCAGTTGGTGCCATGACGTCAGCCATTTCACTAACCATCTTCTCAAGCAGGATCATCTCGCTAACTCTCATGGTGAGTTTTGGTCTTTCATGGGTAACAATATCATCATAGTCATTCAAACCATACTCGGTATCCAAGTCTTTAATATTGATCAAGTTGCTGATAAGTGCCTTGGTAGTTTCAACCGACGAGAGAACATAGTCATTGAGCGGCTTCAAGAAATTGTCACTAAAAGCCTTCATTGAAAAGACTTGCAACATGACTCTGCTCAAATGCTTCAAGTTATCCACAACCTTGTTATTAAATAAAGAAGGGTTGAAAGGATCCTTCAATACATATCCAAAGTTCTCAGGGCATTGGAGAATACTGGAAACGTAATGCTTCATGAAGATGACACCAGCAACAGCCAAGTGCTGCGTTTCCGTTTTGTCAGGAAATTGTAAGTGAGATAACTTGTAAGCCTCTTTACACACCAATCTAACATGACCAGGAATCTTGTTGACGGAGTATTCCAACAAGCTTAACAAATACGTTGCAGCTTCCCGTAAGCTCATCAAATTCTCAACAAACTTTTCAGACACATCTGGCTCCTTGATAGCAGCCAGAGGAGCAATCCCCTTTACTTTATTGGTAATTCCATTGACTCTAAGTTCCTTGTCAGCAATCGAATCGTAAATAACCGAAGGATCAGATTCGTAATCTAAGTCCTCGTTTTCCACAATTCCACCAACAAATTTGCCCAAAAGAAGCTTCAAGTGTTGTCTCTGGTAAGTATGGTTGTTGAAATGCAAGAAGAATTCTATCCAGAAGCAGTGTTGTGTTTTAGTTAAATCACTGATATTGTGGGCATTGTGCTCAATATCATTCTCCATCAAGGCAAATATAAGCTTGACAAAGAAATATTCTTCTCTTGAATGGTGGTTCACAGAAGAGTCCTTCACGGGGAAAAGACTTATGATATATTCTTGCAAGCCCTTGCACCATTTGGAATCTTTGTCTTTAACATCCAATGAGCTATAGAGTCTCTTAAAGTAAATTGGTTTCGTTTGAAGAAAGTAAAACAATGATTGGTAAAATTCAATTCTCTCTCTTGATGACTTGCTCAACCTTTCCAAGTTCTTGACATTAATGGCACTGGTAGCTGGCTTATAAGTCTTGTATTTGCCTCTGTTCTTTATGAATTCTTCCACTGTAATTTTATTCTTATCCAATAAGCTAAGTTTGATATCCAAGTTCTCGATCTGGTTTTCCAAGTTTTCATTACTCTTGGAAAGTTCAATGATTTTGTCTTTTGATTCTGACAATTCCACTTCTTCTTGATAATCAATATCGTTGTCGGTTAAAAGGTACGCGAACCGGGCGATAACCTTTAATGGTGGATTTTTCAGGGTAGTGAGCGACTTGTAGGCGGTTTGAATGAACTTGCTTCTGAGCATGGCTTGTGCTCTGATAACCTGATCAACCCTTGACTCGTAATAAGTGATCATATTAACAACATCGTTACGAACAAGCAGTCCTCTGATAATAGACTGGAGCTCAATAATCGAATCAACTTCCTCGTAAGTATCATTTAATTTGAACTCCTTTTCGTATCTGCACAAAATACCTCTGAATAACGATTGAATAGGAACGATTGACGTCTCTTCATAGTGGTTTAACATCCTGTTGGTGCGTGCAATCTTTCTTCTGACTTTATCTCCTCTGAACTTGGCATAAAGTTCGTTCAACACTTCGTCTTCATAAAGTAAGGTAATCAATACATTGTTACACAACTTGGACCGTGAGATACCTCCTCTAGCAATACTCTGCAATTCTTGTAATCCACGAGTGTTTCTTGAAATTACCTTACGAGTCTTGTAGATCGACATTCTGACCTTGTTGGCTCTTACGAGCGATTGTAATTCCACAATTGCCTGACTGTTTGAAAGGCCACGGACAATGCTCTTATGACCAGATCTCTCATGCAAACGACGACGACAGAGAGACTGGAACTCAACCATCGAAGGTTCAATGGAGCTCTTATGCTTCAACACCACCATTGTTCTGTAAGCAACCGGTTTCATTCTCAAGATGGATTGAAATTGGGTTATTGGATGCGGAGCAATTTGCTTCCTGAGGCCGTCAATCTTTGATCTAACCGCAAACCCACGTACAAGGCTCTGGAGACAAACAGTTTCAGTATTCTGAAGACTCTTCTTGTTCTTGGAGTTCAGAAGTCTTGTTCGAATCAACGACTGCAATCCAATGACTTCTCTCTTATAGTAGAGCAATTCATCGCGGTGCCTGTGAATGGTTTTGTTCCGGGACAAGTTCCCTCTGATGATCGAAACAAACTGAGTGATTTCATCATTAAATGACTTCAACATGATCTTGTTGACAAACATGTTGTATCTGAAATTGGCACCACGAGTCAATGCCTGGATATGTATGATTTCTGCCACGCAGTTTTCTATTTCTGAGGTATAATATGAGCTTGATTGACGTGGCTTTTCTTCAACGGGGGAGTGGATTCTGAACGTATCTGTAGGAACACTGGTAGTGTCTCTGAATGGATCGGTTTGTATGGCAATAGGAACAGCTTGTACTGGTATTTCACATGTTGTAATTGGTTCCGATTTGATCACCAGTGGGACAGAAATCGGGTCAGTTTGTACTGAAATCGACACCAGTTTGCTTGCAGACTGGTTTAATGTGTTGGGAACAAACTTCTTTGGTGAATCAGCCACTACTTTATCCATATAAGTGTTTTCCGAAGACGAATCATTGCCAGTATCGGCACTGGTGAAGTTAGGTAATGGGGCTCCTACCAATGCACGATTTGCGGTTCTGATATCGTCTTCTGAGAACTGTAATTGGTGTACCAAGTTCTGGATTTTGGGGTATGAAGGGTCGGACTTATGGAGTATGTAGCTCATAGCATGCAAACAGAACCAGACTTTAGGGACGTTTTTGGCGTCATACAAGTCGGTCAATTCGAACCGAAACAAGTCAGGAACGTTCATGAAATCAAGGAGATGAAAGAAGCGGTTGATATTTTCAGTGTGTCTGAACTCGAGCTTGTTATCGTTGGTATAAACCTTTCTTTGTGTAGGCAAGATTGTGTTTGCGAGTTTGGCGAGATGGATCCCGTTACGGATATATGTGATGAGTTGAGGAGGGTCCTGAGTGATTTGTTCGTCCAAAACAGTCTCGAGCCAGTCCTTTATGGCCTGGATTCTGCATAAATATTCGTATCCTGGTGAATCAGTGGAGGTGCTGTTGCTGGGAGATGATAAGTATGGGCGCTGTTTCTGTTGTGGTTTTGGAGTTTCTAAATTGTTCTTGAGAGGATTCAATTTAATGCTATTGCCATTTGTTGATGTAGTTGTGGCGGTGGCGGAGGAAGAGGAAGAAGAAGGTTGGGGTGATCTCTTTGGCGAGCCTGTTCTGCTGCTTTGTGAAGATTTCAGCGGGGTCTGGAACGATAAGACGGTGGCAGAAGGCGACTCAAATTTGGTTCTTAAGAGTGCTGTCTTGGAAGGGCTGGTGATATTGAGTTCTTTAGCGAGAACATCGAGGTCCTGTGATTGTTTCATGGGGGAAAGCTTGCCAGGGCTGGTGTTGGGGTAGAGAGGCTGGAGCGGCTGCCGTGTAGGACTTTCAAGAGAGTCCAAGTATCGTGATGCAACTGTTCTCATTAAATCTGTTTGATATAAAGGGAAATACAAGAGAGAAACCAAAACCCAAGACGAGTATTGATAAATATGGTTCTTGGTAAAGAGAGTAAGATGTCGTTATTTGGAATTTACCCGATTGGGACCAGACGTAAATAGACCGGAAAATTAACCAAAAATTAAATTAAAACAAAAAACAAAAATAAAAATTCTAGTGTACATTATTTATATTATACAGGATAAAGCTATATATCAAGGGGTTGCATCTTCTCCTCCTTGTTCGAGGCTCTGGTGTTTTTGTGCCTCTTCAAGAAACTCAATTGTCTCGTGAAATCGGTCAAGTTCAGCCTTACGTTCGGGGATCGTTCTTTTGAGCTCGCTGAGCAATTGAATATACTTGGCATAGTCGGCTGCTATCCCTGCAAGTTCAAGTTCAGGCACACTGTCCAGGCTCTCCAAGTCGCCCACACTTTCTTCAAGCAGGGCCAAAATCGCAGACACTTCGCCATCGGTGCTCAGCACCAAATCAGCATACTGCTGCTTCACTTTGGTCGGCACTTCACGCCGGAGTTTGGTCAATTCGGCCGTTTCCTTGTCCACCTCCACAAGAATCTCGCGCAACCGCGAGTTGATCTGAAGATCAAACGGTTCCACCGTCTCACGGGGTTTCAACGTAAGCACATCTCGGATTGATTCTCCGTCAGCCATATCCTGACCATCCACCACAAATGCCAGCTTTGCGAGTTCAAATACGTCCACGAGAAACTCATCGAGCACCGATGCAACTTTGTTCTTGAGCGGATCGCTTTTGAGCGAAGGTAAATGTAGATCAAGCCTCTGTGTGGTCTGGTTATATATCTGGCCATACACGTACTTGAGATCCTGTTTCAGTAGCTTTATCTTATCGTAATCATTCATGAGGGCCAACTGACTCGGTTTTGTTTATTAAACAGAGATGTCGCCCTTTTTTATAAAATTGTCTTGTACTAAAATGCGACATTTATGCGACATTCTCACAAGTTCATTTCTTCCACCAATTTATCTCCAGCCAAAAAGCTAATCAACCCCTAACATGTCTGGATTATTAGGTGACGAGTACGCACCTGCATTTGCTCCTTTCTTTGGCTTTGCAGGCTGCTTTGCCGCAACGGTTTTGTCCTGTACTGGAGCCGCCATAGGCACGGCCAAGTCCGGCATTGGTATCTCTGGTATCGGGTCGTTCAAACCAGAACTCATCATGAAATCGCTCATTCCCGTAGTCATGTCGGGTATTCTTGCAGTGTACGGCTTGGTTGTATCGGTGTTGATTGCCGGAGGATTATCTCCAACCGAAAGATACACACTTTTCAACGGTTTCATGCACTTGGCCTGCGGCTTATGTGTTGGGTTTGCTTGCTTGGCTTCGGGCTACGCAATTGGAATAGTCGGTGACGAAGGTGTCAGACAATACATGCATCAACCCAGATTGTTTGTTGGCATTGTTTTGATTTTGATTTTCGCCGAAGTGTTGGGATTATACGGCATGATCATCGCCTTGATTCTCAATACCAAGGGAACAAATTAATACTAGAAGAATTCACTATTGTCGTTTATTTACTGTGTAGATAATATCACATTTACATCTTTCTTTTTTGGTTTTTGTTAACTGTTGTTTGCTGTAAGCTTAATCGGTTTCCATTTTGTCGCCTTCCTCCTGCCCAATGGTCACCTTCCCATTGTCGTCAATAAATTGCGAAGAAAACTCTTCCAAGTACTGAACCGATCTGTCACTGTCCAAGAACAACATGTATGCCCGCTTGATGTCAGGAAGATCGACATTCTTGTTTCTTCTCTTTAAGGCAATTTGCTGCGATACGGAAATCAAGTTGGAAGCGTATCTCAACGATGTTTCCTGACCAATCTTGGTCAATAAGGCCAACGCATCAGCAGTCAACTCGACTTCTTCCTCAGCAGCTCTAATCGAAAGAATAGTACGGATTTCATCGGTGTTGTACGAAGTGGTGTGGATAATAATCGATCTGTCCAACAAGTCTAATGGCAAACCATGTGGAGACTTGTAGTTGGTACCACGGGTCTTGGAAATACCCCTGTTGGTGGCCATAATCACAATTGGCGCAAACTCATCCTCCAACGCCCGGTTGATGAACGAGAAACACTCGATATCCAAAATGTGAGCTTCGTCAATGAACAAAACACCAGGAACAATCTCCGCCTTACCTTCTTCCTTCCATTCAGCAACTTTAGTATTTATCTGGTCACGGACTTCGGACCGTATTTCACCGGTGTCACCCGAGAACAACGCCAAGAAGCCTTGCTGTCTCGAGTTGATCACATCGATTTCGTGCAACGAAACAGTGTGGACAACTTCCTTTCTCTTCTGCAATTCACCTTCTGGACACTGAACAAACTTGGTTTCTGGGCCCATGGCATCGTATTGACGGGATCTGGTAAAAGACTTACCCAACTTCAGGATTTTACCAGAAGCCTTGTCAATAGAAATGACATCACCAGCCAACACCTTTTCCTTGGTCAAACCTTCAATCATTTTGTTACCCAACTCATAAATGGTCTCCATATCGGTGGTCTTGATCGTCAATTTACCTTGCTTGTGGCCACCACTAATCGAACGGTCGATCTGGATCTCAACCACTTCACCTTCGATAATCTCGGTTTCTTCCTTAATTCTGATCCCAATCGACTTACGGAAAGCTTGAGTCAACGCCTCAGTTTTAGACAATTCCAACGAGAACACTTCAGAACCAGCAATCGCCGTGAACGGCACTTCTTCTCCTAAACTCTGTGACAAACCCATGGCAATAGCCGTCTTACCGGTGGAGGGAGGACCTGCAACTAAAACAGCACGACCAGCAATCTTGCCTGCCTGAATCATCTTTAGTATGACACCAGCAGCCTTTCTGGCTTTGGTCTGGCCCACCATTCCTTGTGCGTTTTCTTTAGGCTCCAACTTCTCATCGAGACCCAAACCGGTGATGTGTGAGTGCGCTGCAATGAGCGATAATCCATTCAAGTCCTTGGACTCAACTTTCGTGCTGATAGTAGTCTGCATTGTTAGTACCTCTGTTTTTCCTCTCTGATGCAGCTCCAGCTTTACTTACCATTCAGGTTATGGAATCGATGTTTACTGACTGAAAATTTAATGTCCTTGCTTAGTTAGGAAAAATGTCGCAAAATGTCGCATTGAAATTTGCCCTGGCTTTTTTTTTTTTTACTTTAAAATCCCTCTCTTTAGAGTCGAGTCAATTCGTCTCTGTTTTAGTAAAGAAATACGTTTGTACATTTCTTTCTGGAAAACCAATCTAATATAATAAAAAAATAAATAATACTCTGTTTAAATAGTTTCTCCCCCATCAAATTACAACTTGTTCTTGTTCAACAAAGAACCTTCAATGTCATACATGTTCCGGATAGGAGTTTCAAAAAACTTACTGGCAATTGGACGTCTCAACTTGGCAGTAGGGGTAACAACGTTTCTTTCCAAGGTAAGTGGCTCGAACTCAATGTGAATATTGTGCAACTTTTCAAAACCTTGCAACTGTCCACTGACATTGCTGTTCAAGTGATTAAGCAACTTTTCACGGTGCTCCTTCTTGTTGATAAATTCTAAGACAGCTTCCTTGTTGTTGAGGAGCTTTCTGTCGACCTTACACTTGTCACCCAAGAACTGGACAATACCAGCTTCGTCAACCCCAATAATACCAACCAAGTAATGGTTGTAAGAGTCACCGTGAGCAAAGCATTGTGTCAACAACGAGTTGTTTGACAAGTAAACGTTTTCAACCTTTTCAGGAGTAACGTACTCACCTTGAGCCAACTTGAAGAAGTTCTTGACACGGTCAATAATCTTAATTTGACCATTGACATCCGAAATTTGAGCAACATCACCAGTAGAGAACCATCCGTCTTCACTCATACAAGCACTTGTCTCTTTTTCGTTCTTGTAGTAACCAGAGAAAATCTGTGGACCTCTCAATTGCAATTCACCACGAGGACCGCCCTTGTCGTTAATGAAATAGTTCATGTTTGGCAATTCACGGACTCTCATTTCAACCGCAATACCAGTCAGACCACAGAAACCTGGTTCTGCTTCAAATGGAATAGACAACGAAAAACCAGCAAACGATTCAGTCAAACCGTAACCTTGAGCAAAACCAACATTCAATGCTGCCTTAAGGAACTTGATAGTTGTTGGAGAAATTGGAGCAGACCCAGTGATAATAAACTTCATGTTGTCGAAACCCAAAGCACTACGGAGCTTGGAGATAAGAAGGTTGTCGTAAATGACATGGGAACCGGTGGCACCATCCTGCACTGATTGACGTTGAATCTTGGTCTCGATAGCTCTTCCAAAGAGATTACGCTTAATAGCCGAGTCAGAGTTAACAGTGTTGTTCTTGAGAACACTCTCAAACTTGGTGAAAACTCTTGGAACGTTACACAAGGCTGTTGGCTTGAAAATCTTCAAGTCTTCCACCAAGGTAAGAGGAGTACCGTTAAGACGGGGGAAACCAACACAGGAACCATGGATAAGTGCCGTCAACGTGTTTTGTCTTTCGTAAATATGAGCTAATGGCAAGAAAGAGAAAGTCGTTGTCTCACCATCATATTCTGGGAGTTGCGAAAGAACAAACGTAACACCCGAAACGGAAGTACGGTTCGACAAAAGAACCCCCTTTGGCATAGATCCTGTGGTTCCCGAGGTAAAACTAATAGTGTAGATCGATTCCGGGGTTGGTGGAAGCTGTTCGTGAGGGAAGATCTGACCAATCTTGAGCACCTGGGACAAGTCATAGAGTTCAATTCCAACCTCCTTTGCTTCCTTGACCAAGACTTTGTCATCCTCAGTGAAAAATGGGTCCATGGATATAACAAGGATCAAGCCACCCAACTCCTCTGGGTTTTCCTTCTTTAAGGCGATAATTTGACGGATATGGTCCTTAGAAGTAATAATAACGGGGGATTGGGTCATTTCAAGAATAAACTTGGAAGCGTCCTTACCTAAGGTATCGTAAAGGGCGGTGCTGGTGAAAGAGTACGATCCACACATCAATTCCGACATAACCCATTCGTAACGGTTACCCGAGTACATTGTGACGATAAAGGAAAGATTGTCCTTGTCGTAAGACTTATAGTCACGAATGTGGTTATCGATTTTGGCGTGGGCTTCCCACTTTGAAGCGTCTTTGAAAGGATTGTGACGGAGCAAGTAAAAGAGACCCGAACCGTAGTAGCGCTTCATGCTTTCAAGTTCTCTATAGGTAGTTCTAGTGTATTCCGGGTGAGGCACGTCGTTTACGTAGTCGTGGATTCTGGAGGCAAAGCACGGTTTATCCAGGTAGGCATTGGCGGCGGCATCAAAAAGAGCATGAATGGTTTCCAATCCTTCGAGTGGGGCCAGCTTCAAGCCGTTGGGAAATGCGGCATTACGGTAGATGGCGGAGTAGCCCTCCTTGGCTGTGTTGGGGATTGCAACCGAGTTCTTGTAGTCGTCTTCTGGAATAGGCAAGTACTTTTCAAGAACCTTGATTGGAGGCAAGTTGTCAGGACGTTTAAAGATATAGGGCGAGTCATCGGCAGCAAACACCGAATTCGTGTATCTGTTAGCTAACGAAGGCAAAGGATTAGACATGATCTAGAGAGTGCTTGTTGGAGGATGGTAAAAAAACAGTTTTAGACGGAAAAACGGCGGTTGGTGTCGGCATTAAATAGTCTTGGGAATCCCGCGGTGGTGGGGAAGTTTCGCTAGTAGGTTTTTTGTGGAGAATTAATCAAAAAGGGGCCTGGAAAAAAGATACAACTCCCGACAAAAAAAGCTAGTACCGAGCGCATGAGCAACTGCTTGTTTCCACCCTCATACAAGAGCCATGCCGAGACGTGTAGAAAAAAAACCCAAGCATTCTACGTGAGTATCACAAGAACCACGGTACTATGAGGGTAGACTTGGAAACCTTATTATCAATTAGGATGATAGGGCCCGACCGAATCCGTCCAACCGAACACGCGTACCCCACTTTTGCCTCGGATCAATGTTCATTACAATTAGCCTATATAAATTGAAATCGCCTATAACAAGGGTTTTTTGCTCACCTGGATATCCAACTTGGTGGGGTAGTCCAACTTGTGCATAATCATCTCGTAGAGCTGGAGACAGTGTGGATGTGGATCGGCACCAGTGCCGTCCAAAATGTGCTGGAGCTCGGCGTTGTTGCGCAAAATCTCGCTCCTGTGATATTTGCGCTCGGAGTCTCCAAGCACCAGAAGTAGGTCGGACCACCGCCATGTTCCCAAAATATCGTTGTATGGTCGAGTGGGGCCGCCTATCCATCTTTCAATCGTGTAGCCATCGTTGTTAAAGAGGAAAATTGTGGGCATTTGACGGAACCACGGTGCGTACTTGATATAAGTCAGAAGCTCCTGGATCGTCATCTGCGCAGCCCCGTCACTCTGCAACAGGACAATCCTCCTCTGCAGGTTTAAGTCATTCACCGCAAACGTAATTCCAAGTGTTCCAGGCAATGCATAGCCAATCAGACCGTAAAACTGGCCCGCCACAAATGTCACTCCCTGCGGAAACTTGACATCAGGCATCCCATACAAAAACGCGCTAGTTTCGCACACCAAAATATCTTTTGGTTGCAAATATTGGTTGCAAAAGTGCTGCATTCCGCTCTGCGTCACGAATTTACCGCCAAGTTTGTCGTCGCTAGGTAGCAAAGGCACAAAATTGTACCGAATATTGTTTTTTGTTTCTCCAAACTTAGAAACATCAACCCGATTCACCAAGGCCGCCATTAATTCCTTAAGCCCAAACTTACGAACACCACTCACAAAGTCTTTAATTTGATAAACTTTGTCCCCAACCTTGACATAGTCAGGGTGCACATCAATAATAGTACCAATCTGACTCAAGTCGGTTGAGTACGCAGCGTTGTTGGTTTCAGCGTTGAAGTATCCAAACCGAACCAACAAATCGGTCTTGTTCTCCATCTCATCCACAGTGGCTTTCGACGACGAACCCTTTCCTTGATAAACACCAATATAATTCAGCCTGGATTCATCAACATTACGAGCCATAACCGTATTGAATAACTTGACAAACCCTGGTGGCATCTTATCAATAAGCGCATTCATTTCATCCAAAGCACCAAACCGGTTCAACAACGAATCAGGAAGGAACGAAGGGTCCTTGGATGCATAGAGACGGGTCAAGATATCCTTACATACCGTGTCCAATAATTCATCGGTTTCTGCCAAACATCTACCACTCTCATTAAAATCTAATGGTTCAAACAACCGCCTGCTGCTCACATTAACATCAGCTAAGTCGACAGGAATAAACAAGTACCCTGGCCTCGATTCTTGATGGATCTTGACAAGCACCTTATCAATTTGGTCCAAACACTCGTGGTCATTTGTTTCCAACGATTCCTGAATTACACAAATGGGTTCTACCATTTTCTTGTACACATCATGATCAGGATGTACCAACGGATTGAGATTTTGGACTAAATGGTGGTAATTCTTGATTTCAACACCGTCCTTAGCCTGTTGACGCTGTTGTCTTGACGTTGTTCCAACAATGTGTAACAACGGAATGTACTCGGCAAATGCCTGGGCGATACCATTCATAGCACTGAGTTCGCCAACTCCAAATGTCGTGATTAACACACTCATGCCACCAATTGCACGGGCGTAACCGTCTGCGGTATAAGCAGCATTCAATTCGTTACACAAACCAGCAAATTTAATCCCACGCTGGTTAATTACCGAGTCAGCGTACAAGTGTTCCATCAACTTCAAGTTGAAGTCACCTGGGATCCCAAAGATAGTCTTGAGCTTTGGATTGGCTTGCGAGATACGAAGAAAGAGGTACTCACCGAGGGGAATTTCGTCAGGAAACGTAAATTGTGGGGAGGTTTCAATCGAAGTAGAATCAATTACAACAGGAGGCATTGTTACAGTTAGATAGAAATAGAAAGAAGCCAATGCTAATTATGGTCATTTTATATAAACTAGAAAGACTAAAACCTGGTCTTGAGGGGAACCCCTAAGGTTAGGCGATTTGGAGTGGTTATTTTAGTATGCGGCAATACGCGGCTAATGGCGGGTATCCCCCCCAAATACCCGTTTGGCATTTCAATCGCGCCATACTTACTAACAACAAAACCCTCTTATTATAGTGGAATTGGGTCAGGAGAATTATGTCTCGGGTATCAGCGGTTTAGAGCGGGTATGGTACTGGTACATTTTCTGGGCCGTTTTTATCACTCCCCGCTTCTCCGAAGGTAAAGTGCGGGTTTGGCCCCGTTCGAGGCCAGCTGAAGTCATCCACATTGATGGAGGTGCCGGTAAAGTGTAAATTCGAGCAGTTTTCTATGACCACGCGGTTGTTGGCCACCTTTTCGATGATGACAGTGCAGTGGCTTAGGTCGTGGAGTCGTGCCTGGTGACACGAGAGGGTGAGCCGGCAATTCCTTAGTCCGTTAACAAACACGGGGCCAGGGCTTATGAGATGAAAGGTGGAATCTTTTCCGTTTTGGATATGGATTGAAGGAGGTGCAGTGGTAGATGTGGTGGAGATGTGGCTGGAATTGATGTCAACGAGCCAAACATGTTTGTGAGATGCGATTTGGTAGTTGGAGTGAGAAATGTTCGCGATTCGGTCTGATTCAAACAATTGTGGTTTTACCTCCCTTTGTTTGGTTTGATTGAGGATTGATGAAGGCTGTGGTTTGCCGTGAAACGAAAACTTTTTGGTATCGAAACTGTTTTGTTTGATGTCGAGGTACAGAAAGAGTTCCTGGACGGTTTCGCGCTGGCGTTTGTGAAGGAACAGTGCTTCGTCCACCGGCAACGTTTTGCTCCAGTTTACAAGATCCACACGAATACCTGCCAAATCTTCTCTACTACTTGCGGCCACGATACGCCGGTACAACTGCTGTTCCATGTCTTTTTTTTTTTTTTTTTTGAATCGGCGTTGAATTTTATATATGTATTTATTTATTTATTTTTTCTCTTCTATAAAGATGATCCGGCTGAGTCCCCGCGTTTTGCGATGCGCGTACGGCCCAGCAACTGGTCGGTGATCTCACGGGCTGCAAGCCAGTGGATGCGTTTTGGCATACGGCGGCCCAATTCGGTTTCAAAGTCGTACAATTGGCGAATGGAGGTGAAACGCAAGTGTGTGCGGACCACACCCAACACCGCAGCGGTGCTGGCCAATTCCTTGTTTTCCAGTGGGAAGTCGATGCTGTACTTGTATTCCTGCAACACCGAGGCCTTTTCTTCAATGAACTGCACTGCCTTAATGGCAAACCGTGCAGCTCTAGTTCTGTCAATGGGCGAAGGAAGCCCACCTTGTTGTACATGGCCGGGAATCGCCGTCTTGGCATCAAACATACCCTGTGATTCCAGCTTGATGATATCGGCAAGTACCTGCGTTGTCAACACTTTGGAAGCGTTGGAACTCTTCAAAATCAATTTGCCAGACATGCCATGCTGAGACGTGAACGATTCCTTAAGAGTGTTGATATCGAGCTCCAACTGGTCGAGCGAAATGCCTTCTTCAGGCACATACAGCGCCTGGGCTCCACTGATAAGTGCAGCAAACGTGGCAATATACCCCGAATTGCCTCCCTGAACTTCAATCACAAACGCCCGGTCTCTGGTGGCCAGTGCCGACTGCTTCACAACATCACAGTATTCCATCAACGAGTTCAAACAAGTATCGGCACCCAAAGAGTACTCGGTTCCCGGCACATTGTTCGAGATCGTAGCAGGAATCAACGTCATGGGGATCCGGAACGCAGGGTACATCGCCCGAGCCTTTTCCAACTGGTCCAACGAAATAAATGCCTCAAAACCCCCAACAATAATCAACCCATCAAACTGGTACTTTTCAAAGTAGTACGCAATCATTCCCAAGTCAGTTTCGGCCGGGGTTTGACGGTTGGTTCCGATCTCAGAGCCTCCAATCGAGTTCCATCCTTCGATCGCGAGCCAATCAATCGAACGGACCGATTCGTGCCGGGCAAGACCACCAAACCCGTTATGGATCGCGTACGGAGTGTGTCCACGAGACATACAGTACGTGGCCATGGCATACACCGCCGAGTTCATTCCTCCAGCTGGTGCCCCAATGTTGATAATGGCAATCTTTTTGCGTTTTTCAAGCGGAAGCGTTGGTTCGTTATGGTTGGCAGAGTTCATTGCCATAAAGTTGGCCAAGTGTTCAACAAATTCCGAGTCACGTAACGACATGGCCTTTTCGAAATCGCGGTTTTCAATGGCTTCAGCCACCGATTTCGTGATCTTGACAGCTTCAACAAGTGGTTTACGCACAATCTTGTTCTCTTCAATAGCAATGAGAGGCGATGGTGTATCGGGAGTACAGTCCAACACGGCACGTACGGCCTCCACACCCTGGATGGTGGCAAGAAACCGGTCAAACGCAACTGCAGTCCCTCCACGCTGGACATGTCCCAAAGTGGTGACTCTGGTATCGAGTCCCAACTTGACAAGCACGTCCTTAACCTCATTGGCCGAAATCGGTTTGAGATCCGATGTGATTGCTCCTTCTGCAACAATGACAATGGTTTTCCGCTTGCCCTTGGCACGATGTTTAGTGACAATCTCGCACATTTGGCTCTGCCAGTCTTTGGACAGCGAAGGTTTTTCTGGAATGAAGATATAATCGGCACTGGTGGCAATTCCCGCCATCAACGCCAACCAACCACAATGACGGCCCATCACCTCCACCACAAACGCCCGTGAATGCGAGTTTGCCGTGGCATCAATATAGTCAATGGCCTTACAAATCCGGTCCAACGACGAGTATGCGCCAATAGTGGCATCTGTGGTTGCCATATCGTTATCAATCAGGCCAACTGTGCCACAGATGTTGAGATGCTGGTACTTTTGGTACAATTCGGGGGAAATTTGACCCGTTTCCTTCAATTCGGCAATGAGCGATGGCCATTCGGCCCGAAACAAGTCAGCTCCAGTAAGAGAACCGTCTCCACCGCATACAATAAGTGCATCGATGCCGGCTTCAATGAGATGCTTACATCCACGCAATCTTCCTGCCCTTTCCTTGAAGGCCATGCACCGTGCGGTTCCGATATTGGTGCCACCCTCCAGCAAGAAACCACGGACATCGTGCCAGCCCATTTCACGGATATATTCCGGACCGCCACGGACAAGCCCTTCGTAGCCTTCCATCACCGCAAACGCCTTACAACCACGGAAAATGGCGGCTCTGACCACTGCACGAACACAGGCGTTCATTCCTGGAGCATCACCGCCCGAAGTCATCACAGCGATGTTGCGTTTGGTACCGATGCCCAAATCGGGTCTGGAAATGTCGGAGGTTGAAAGCAGCATTGCTTCGGCACTTAGTGGGTTGTACTTGACCTGTGGCGGCACCACAGTCAATGGGTTGGCGGCAGCGGTGAAACCCACCACGTTGCCAAGTGGATCGAGCGTATAGACTTCGTTGGGATACAATTCGTTGGGGTTGATTTGGGTCGGATAGCCGTAGGTGTGGAACGTGGCGATCAAACGGTTGAGATCGGCGACACGGAGCACCAAGGAGGATTCGATGGTACGCCAGTCATTGACATTGAGCTGGTCCTTGAAGAACTGGGTCTTTTGAGCGATTTTGTCGGCAGAAGAAGCGGTTTCCAGTTCGGTGATCTTCACCACGAGTTGATTATCGGTATTGGCGAGGTACACGGCGCCAGCATGCTGCGAATGGAGCAGCAAGCCAACCACATTTGTGTAGAAGTTGAGTGCTTTGTTCAAGAGTGTGCTATCGGCAGCAACAAGCACTAGACACGAGGTACCGTTAACGACAGACATGGGGTTCTAAGAAAGACGTTTTGGGTAGCTTTTAAACTCCGGTGCGGATGTCACCTGAGCTGCGGGAGAGTGCTGACCGACGTCACCCGATGCAAAAATTACAACGAACGATAAGAGAAGCGATGTAGATTGAGATACATACGAAGATAGATGTGTCTGGAGACGGAACAGTACAGAGGCAATTGATACAAGGTTTTTGGGAGAGGGATTTCGATGAAAATTTCAATGTATGATGAAAAATGAGGGGGAAAAGAAGAGAAGAGAAGAGAAGAGAAGAGAAGAGAAGAGATGGAGAGATAAGGAGAAGAGATGAAAAAGAGCCGGGTTCTTTCTTTATTTATACTTTTTATTCAGGTAGGTACTTGTAGTGTCTGATATTATCTGAAGGGTTTCTATTTGTCTGTGTGAAGATAATTTTTGTCTTCCTTTTGTCTTTTTTTGTCTTCTTTTTTGTCTTCTTTTTTGTCTTCTTTTTTGTCTTTTGTCTTTCATTCTGAAAATTACCCTCCGGAGTGCGCATCAAAATTTTCACTTGTCGACAATTACCACCACCAACATGTCTGAACCCGTGCCATTGAACGCTTTAGCCAAAAACATCGCCAGTCTTCCTGGTGTGACTCCATCGCCTACCAAGCAGAACGGTTTGTGGTCCTCGAACCCCGTTTTTGCATGGGTCAACGACGTCTACATCAACATCGCCGAACACCGCAAGCTGCTTGGCTTGACCAACCCGGGAACCATCGAAAACTTGAACAAAGAAGTGTCTCGTGATGTTTTCTTGAACCAATACTTCTTCACCGGCCTCCGTGCCGACCTCAACAAGGTCTTTTCCATGGTTCCAACCTTCCAGACGTCGCACACTTTGTCCGTTGGTTCGCAGGTATTGCCTGCCTATGCCTTCTCGGCCGTGTACGCCACCGATGACTACTTTGTTCAGGCAAACATTGACAACGATCTTTCTTTCAGTGGTAGAGTCAACTACGGCTGGGACAAACACAACATCTCGAAGCTCACGTTGCAATTGGCCAACGGCCAACCACTGATGGTCCAATTGGAACAAGACTACCAGGCCTCGGATTGCAGCATCAACTTGAAGACCCTCAATCCTTCTTTCCTTTATGGTGGCTTTTCCGGTGTTGCTGTCGGTTCGATCTTGCAATCGTTGACATCGAAGTTGCTGGTTGGGTTGGAGACCGTGTACTCGAAACAGGCCGGTGCCGCACCTCCAGACGCCGCTGTATCGTATGTTGCCCGCTACAATGCCGGTGACTGGATTGCTCTGGCTCAGTTGCAAGCCCAAGGCGCTCTTATTGCGTCTTTCTGGCGTAAGGTTACTGATAAGGTTGAAGCCGGGTTGGAAACGCAGGTCAGTGCTCAGATCCAACCGGTCACTGACTCATTGATGGGCACTCCAATTGGCTACGAACATGTGGTTGAGGGCCAGACGACGATTGGAGCCAAGTACGAGTACCGTTCTGCTGTTTTCCGGGGTCAATTGGACTCTACCGGAAAGGTGAGTGCATTTATGGAAAAGAGAGTGTTACCAACCGTCCTGCTTTTGTTCTCCGGTGAGATTGATCATTCCAAGAACGCCAGCCGTTTGGGTTTGGGATTGCAGTTTGAGTCTGCCGGCAACGAACAGATCATGATGATGCAGCAGGGCATGATTGATGCCAACGGCAACCCTGTTCCAGGCGCTCCTCAGCTCTAGAATGACATGACTTAAATTACATTTGTATATAACAATCTTTATTATTACTTACCAACCAAATAAACGAGACGTAAAGCTTTTGTTCTCGGGCTTGCGGACAAGCCGATAAACGTCGGCAGCCGATGGCCGTGAAAGTTGCGGTTCTCGTTCGAGGAGTCGCAGCATCAGTTGTCTTTCAAGACGGTGCTGTTGTTGCGGTTGCAGTTGCGGTTGAAGCGAACGGAACGATTTGGCGTCGTCGTCATGGCGTCGTTGCGTCACCGAACGGTAAATATCGCGGTATCCGTCGAGATGACTGTTGATGCTGTAGTTGGATTTTGTTTTAGGCAAACGGTTGGGTTCCATCCAGTTCGATTCAGGCTCGTAGAGTTCGCTTCGTGATGACCGTCGTGATCGTGAAAACGTGCGATTGTGGTTATGTGTACGGTTATATTCGCTCAAAGAAGTGGTTGGAAAGTCTTCCTGGACCACCAGCGGTGCTCGCAGCTGAATACGCAGTGGAGCACGCAGTGGAGCACGCAGTGCCGTGTAGTTGGTCAAATTTTCTTCGTATTCATCGAGCAACGAGTCCATCAGCGAATCCAGGCCCGAACGGAGACGTGGTGCCCGTTTGGGACGAGGATGGTGTATTCGGTTGACATCAAGGTTTGCCATTGATGAAGCAAGAGCAGGAAGTGGTGAAACTGGGGCCAGAGGCGGCGAATCGGGCACAGGAAAGCTCTGGTGGAGAGAATAGTCGGGAAACGATAACAAAAAGTCAGTTGAAACCCGATTTTTCTTTGGTGTTGTTTGTGTTGATTGTGTTTGAAGTTGTTCTATATGTTGTGGTTCATTCTTTATTTGTTGTGTTGGTTCTGTCTCATGTTTGTCATTAATCTCTTCTTTCTCTTTCTCTTTTTCTTTCTCTTTCTTGTCTTCTTCTCCTTCCTGAAGATTTCTGTATTGCACCACTGTTTTCAATGTTTGTTCAAAGACATCAATCACATAATCGTCCAGGTTGACAAAAATTTTCCAGTATCTTTCTGGATTTACAAGCGGAAGAATGAACTGATTGTGGCTAATTCTTAAGATCTTGAGTTTGGGAAGCAAAGGATACACAAACAGCGTGCCACATGCCAAATACGTCACGTCGCCGTTGTGGAGCTGGAAGATCTCGAGCTCGCCGTGTCCGAGAAGTCGGCCGCTGGTGGTGTGAAGTGAGTCGTACACAAGAATCCGGGCCTGTTTGCACTTGAACCGGGTGACCTTGGCGTCTATATCGAGTTCGGCTAGCGTTTGTTTCTCTTCCGAGGGCCGAAGGTGGTCTTTGGCGTCGACAATTGTTTGGGAGGTGTCGGTTTGTTTGTAACGCATGATGGTTTGTTTGCGTGGAGATACCGGTACGGATTCCGTAACGGGAATCAGTGCAGTAATGTCTGCAGCACCATTGGTGGTGTCTGCAGCGATATTATTAGAGTCTGCAGCAGCCAGGTCTGCAGCCAGATCTGCAGCATCATCTGCAGCAGATGGAGCTGTCGTATTTACCACATCTTCTTGCTTCCTCTGCAGCCGCCGCTTTTTCTTTCGCAACTGCGCAAGTATTGAGCGCTCCTTGCTTTTGTCGGGGGCCATGGTCTGCTTTTTATTCTCGGTACTTTTTTGTTGGTAGCTTTTGTCCGCGTTTGTGGGGTTTCAATCATGTGAATAAGAAAAATTAACAGAAATTACTATACTCTATTTATTCTTCGCCAACAACCCGTCCTTCACCAGAAAAGGTGCCTGCCTCGGTATCTTCAACCAACAACGACATGTATGCAACCAGACGGACTGCCACGGCATCCTCCTCGCGGTAGAACATCACAAGACGCTGGAGCGACGCTATAGGACCTGCGAGTTTGGTTTCGATCCACAACAACGCCGACGATGGCGGATACAACGGCTTCAAGTAGTCCAACGCCAAAATGTAGCCTGTAGAAATACCGGCCAAGTGTCCCCAGAACGACAGGCTAGGAAGCAAAAGCGTGGTGATTGCAAGAAACACAAATGGCGAATAGAGCGTAGGAATCGAAACATCAGCACCCAGAACACGGAACGAGTACAACACAGGCTGAACTGCATGTTCCTTATAGGCGTAGTAGGTAATAAACGTAAACACCACCCCTGAAAGGCCCACAACATGTTGCTGGGGGTACAAGAACACGCCAACAAGACAGTACTGGAGTGCTGCAGCCACCGTGATCAAATTGAGGGTGATTCCGGTATAAATTGTGCCGTGGCTACGCTCAAAGGCTGCCAACGGGGTCCACAATGCCACAATGTTGAATAGCCAATGGAATAAGCCCTGGTGGAACAATAAGTAGAACGATAAACGGTTGAGGTCGAACTGCAGCGGTGCGCCGGGATAAAGCAGGAAAGCAGCGCTCCACGTGTAACCGGCGGTGGAATCAACAAGCAAAAGCAAGAAGGTGAACACAGGAAGACCCACTGTGAGTGCAGGGTATGTCTGGAGTGACTCCAACGTAGGGAGCTGGAATTGGTTAACGCTCATCTTGTATGAGAGAAAGACCATTTTGAGGAAATCCAGCAAAAAAAAATATAAACACAAGCGGCGATGCTACCGAATCGAATCGCGAGACACTAATAACGCAGACAGAAATCTAAATGTGGTAAAAATGCAGACAGAAATCACCACAGAAATAATGCAGACAATCCGGTTTCTCTGGCTCTTTATCACGGAAAATAAAAAGAGTTAACACCGTTTAGCTTACTAGTAGTTTATCTTTTTTATCTCTCTTTTAATACCACGAGAATGATGTTACATTTCTAAACTATGACGTGTCCTATATACGATCGTAGTCTGTCCGGACCTTTGCCTGGAACAGTTCAAGAAACTGTTTCTTCTTCTCATTGCGTGCGGTCAACGCCTCAATTGTCGCCCGCTTCGTCTCGCTGCTCTCGCCATTTCCGTCCACTTCTTGGAGTAATTGCCGCAACGCCGCCAACTTCAACCTTAAACTGCCTGCGTTGTTGTCAAAGTCCTTGGCCAGAATCGTTCCGTTCTGCAAATCGTGGAGTAAGCTAAAAAGCTCCGGAAGAATCTCCACGTTACGTAGCTTCTCTATCGTGTCTGCCATGCTCCCTCACCACATAAAAATCTTAAAATCTTTATTTTTCTGTTGCGATCTCTTTTGAACTTTTGGGATTTTTCAGACAGACAATTTTTAATTTTTTTTTTACTGGTATCTATTCTTGGTATCCTTAATGGACGTGCTATCGCTACTCAGCAGCTGTTTACCGTGTTTACCGGACTTTTCGCAGCCATATGTGCTGCTTAACGGCCAGAAGTATCGCATTATCCGCTTATTGGGTGAAGGAGGATTCTCCTACGTGTACTTGGTGAGCCATAAGTCGAACCCCAACTCGTTATACGCCCTTAAGAAGATCCGGTGCCCGTTTGGGGCCGGCGACGAGCTGTTTAAGAATGCCCTCAAAGAGATTAAGAATTACCATCGATTTTCAAAGGCCAAAACGCCATATATCATTCAGAGTATCGACGAAGCCGTGGTGAACGAGCCTGACGGCCTGAAATCGATCTACATTGTGTTACCGTACTTTGAACGGTCTCTCCAGGACGTGATCAATGCCAAAGTGCTCAACGACGAGCGGATGCCCGAGGAAGAGGTGCTCCGACTTTTTGTCGGGCTCTGTCGTGGACTCAAAGTCATGCATAACTACAAGCGTCTGCGTAATGCAGGGGCAGATGCGTCTTCCGGTAATATAGCTGCTGATACAGTGTCTGCAGCCGGGTCTGCAGCCGGGCCTGCGTCTGCTGCAGAGGAAGACGACGTGCTTCTTCCTCTCGATTCGGACTCCGACACCGAAACACACGTGCCAGGCGCCAGCCCAGACACCGACACCGAGCTCCAGGAACTGTGGCCTTTCGCGCACCGCGACCTTAAACCTGCAAATGTCATGCTTAGCGCGGAGGGGCTCCCTGTGCTTGTGGATTTGGGCTCGTGCACTCGTGCCCGCATCCGCGTGCGCTCTCGCCAGCAGGCGTTATCGATTACCGACTACGCGCTGGAGCACTGCACGTTGCCATACCGCGCCCCTGAGTTGTTGGACGTGGCCACCAACACGGAAATTACCGAAGCTACTGACATCTGGTCGTTAGGATGTGTGTTGTACTGCTGTTGTTTCGGGTGTTCGCCGTTCGAGAAGTTGGAGATCGAACAGGGCGCCAACTTGAACGTGGCCATAGCCCAAGGCAAATTTATGGTTCCTGCAGACCGTGGCGGCTACTCACCACAACTTATCGAAATCATACGCCTGTGTTTGGTCCTAGACGCTGCTGAGCGGCCTCGGATCGCCGAGTTGTTGGACACTGCACTTGAGTTGGCGAGAGATGCTGCCGGATAAACTTTTTGGCTCTAATTTAAATGTAACCTGCAGAAAAAAAAAATCGGGCTCAGGAGCCCTGGCGCAAGTACACAACTTAGTAGCCGCAGACCAGGACACGTAACACTTAAAAACCCTGGAATACCGTGTGGCTTATAGTGGTATAATAAGAAACGCGCTAAAAGTAAATGTAAAGAACAAGAGGAAAAAAAAAGTATGAAAGAAAGAATACAAGAGTTCTGCTTCGAGTTGTAAGCGTGACGTGTTCATTTCAGTAACTATGGGTGATAGTAGTAGGTGGCCATTTTTAAGTCTAATATGTGTCGTGTTGTTGTGGTGTGTTCCACGTTGAAGGAATCTCGTGTCGTAATTTTTCTTTTTTTTTTTCTCTCTCTGGTATTTTTCATCAATTATTTTACTTATTTTTGGATACAGTGTTTGTTTACGGGTGGAAGTTTTGCAGGTTAGCGTACGCGTTCCTTATTTTAAACGTGGAAAGACAAAACTTTACATTGTAAAAAGACTTTTTTTTGTTGGCCGCAGACACGACCCAAACATTATAAATATATAACGTATCCCGACACGCTAGGGTGAATTTTCTTTCTTTGACGCTAATTTGGCATACACTCAAAACAAATTAATACACACAAAACATGAAAGGTTTGATCTTAGTTGGTGGTTACGGTACTCGTTTGAGACCTTTGACCTTGACTCTTCCAAAGCCCTTGGTTGAATTCGGTAACAGACCAATGATCTTGCACCAGATCGAAGCCTTGGCTGCTGCTGGTGTCACCGACATTGTGTTGGCTGTCAACTACCGTCCAGAAGTCATGGTTGCTACCTTGAAGCAATTCGAAGAAATCTACGGTGTCTCCATCACCTTCTCCGTTGAAGAAGAACCTTTGGGTACTGCTGGTCCATTGAAATTGGCCGAAAAGGTGTTGAAGAAGGACAACTCCCCATTCTTTGTCTTGAACTCTGACGTCATCTGTGACTACCCATTCGCTGAATTGGCTGCTTTTCACAAGGCCCATGGTGCTGCTGGTACCATCGTTGCTACCAAGGTTGATGAACCATCCAAGTACGGTGTCATTGTCCACGACAGAGACACTCCAAACTTGATTGACAGATTCGTTGAAAAGCCAGTCGAATTCGTTGGTAACAGAATCAACGCCGGTTTGTACATCTTGAACCCAGAAGTCATTGACTTGATTGAAATGAAGCCTACCTCGATTGAAAAGGAAACCTTCCCACAATTGGTTGAAAAGAAGCAATTGTACTCCTTCGACTTGGAAGGTTACTGGATGGACGTTGGTCAACCAAAGGACTTTTTGTCTGGTACCTGTTTGTACTTGACCTCGTTGGCCAAGAAGTCTCCAGAAAAGTTGAGCAATGAACCATTCGTCCACGGTGGTAACGTTTTGATTGACCCATCTGCCAAGATCCACCCATCTGCTTTGATTGGTCCTAACGTCACCATTGGTCCTAATGTTGTTGTTGGTGAAGGTGCCAGAATTCAAAGATCCGTGTTGTTGGCCAACTCCGAAGTCAAGGACCACGCCTGGGTCAAGTCCACCATTGTTGGCTGGAACTCTCGTGTTGGTAAGTGGGCCAGAACCGAAGGTGTCACTGTGTTGGGTGACGATGTCGAAATCAAGAATGAAATCTACGTCAACGGTGCCAAGGTCTTGCCTCACAAGACCATTTCCGCCAACGTGGAACACGAAGCCATTATTATGTAGATCATATATATACCCAAGCTATTATCGCATCCTGAAGACGTTGCATGTATTTTAATTAATATGGTTTGTATTTACAAGTTCAAAAGCCCATCAACACAGCTCTGTCTCAATGGTTCGCTCAACGGTTTCTTACCACTGAGATACTGAAGGAACAAGATCTTCGCTACAAGCGGTTCATCCACCCGTCCCATTGCAATAATTTCACCGGTCTTGGTGTTTTGGTACGAAACACTAAGCGCACCTCCACGTACGGTTTCCAAGAACATCAAGTGATCCTTGGGGACCGAGCCCCGGTGCTTGGTAAAGACATGGCGCAACTCTTCTAATCCGGCACCGACAGTGTCACGGTGTTGTTTGCTAAGAGGATGAGCCAAAATCGACTTGATCAAGCCGTCCTTGAGGTGACCAAAGTCGGTGTTTCTCACAGGACTGATACGAGCCATAAAACGAACGTTTTTGTCCAAAACAGCTTGAATCAACTCATGTGAACGATCAGCATCAACCAAATCTGGCTTGGTGGCACCAGAAAGCACCAGTTTGACGGTCGAAACGTCGCTCGCATTGACATAGAGCCCGATTCCGTACACTTTGAACCCGACAAATGTAACGCTTCTGACACCGTGTCCAAGCAACTTAAAGTCTCCAAACAAGTTTGACTGCTGCTTCTGAGAAATAGCAAGCGGGAAGGGTGAAATAGAGCTGTCTACTGTCACGGTGTTTGCATCATTAGCTGAATTGTCTAACTTGACAGCATCGTTCCAGGCGTAAAGCGCTAATGCGACGGTTCCACCCAAGACAGCAGCTCTGGTAGAAAATTTCGACACACTGGCAGTTCTTGAAGCTGCTGACGAATGAAAACGGCGCCCAAAAAGCGTCCGTGTACTTCTCAATCCGGTTCTAAACATGATTATGATAGAAACGAACCATTGCGAAATTTATGGGGCATTTTAAACGTGACGAGATGTTGGTAGATACACACCAACCCCATCCTTCCCCCAACCAATGGAAGCAATACAATTTATAAAGCTGAAGCAATGATCTTTTGAACTACAAGTGTTGATTAAAGGCCAAGAAGTTGAATTTACGGGGTTTCATGATGAATTGGTGGTTTTTACATCAGTGTTTCAGGTGTCGGTGCGATTTCGCAGCCGTCAACATCACCAGACTGAACACTACAGATTACCGAGTTTAATATAACTGCTTTATGTGATACCGAAGTATTCCATCTTTTTTGCTTTATCTGCTTTTTAGTTGTGAATTATAATTGAATAATATCCATTGACAATTGATGCAGCTGGCTTTCTTATTTCTATTTATTTCATGTTGGCTACAAGTGCAATTTCGCTGCTTATAGCACCATCAAACTCAAGCGAGCGACCACTGGCTAGTTGAGACCTATAAACAGTTTCCCAACGGTGCCATTCCTGTTCAGCGCTTGTTAATTTTGATTGCAACCAGTCGTCGTGTGATTTAGCAACCAAGTATCCCAAGAACGAGTCGCCGGCACCTGTGACATTCTTAATACTGAGCAGACGATTCTCTTCTGGGATTTCAAAGTACTGAACCACCACTCCCATACTTCCAGTCTCATGTTGGTTGCCCTTAGATGTCAAGATAAATCGTGGACGATATTGTGAGGTGGTGGGAATCGAACGATAATCATCAACGCTAGTTGAAAGGCTAAACCAACACACTCCAGACTCTCCAAGCTTGACTATAATGTTGGGGATATATGGAAGAAGCTGAAAGGATTGCTGGAACACTCCTTTTTTCATCATTTCACGGACAATAGGATACTTATTGGCGAGGGCTTCGGACTTGGTTCTGAAATCTGAATTGATTCCCATGGAGTCAAGTACTGGGAACCATGAGTCGTAGTCCTCAAAACGAGCTTGAGATGCAAATGAATCGTGAATTGAATCCAACTCTTCTGCCGTAGGTGTGATCAAATCGATACCATGGTGAGGGAAGACAGCTGTTGCAGCCAGTGAGATTCGAGCAGCTTTGGGGTAGGAAGTTGGTTCGACCACCACCTTGGTTTGTGGATATTCTTGTTTAATAAACATAACAACCTTCGCCAACACAGAGGAAGAAATATTGCAGTCGAAAACCACCTTTTTAGGCTTGGCCCTATCCACTTGAGCAACAATATGATCCGAAAAATCCTGCTCAATAATGGACATGTCGGCACAGGCTACAAGCAATTCTCCTTCAGGACCATGGCACGATGTGTACTGTGCCGTGGATCCAGTTTTCTGCAATATTCCTGACGAATCAACCCCACTGGCTACGAGCTGCGAAAGCACAGATGTTCCGGCGAAATCTGAGCCAACTACCGAAACCAAGCGACTCTGACCCTTAGCATAGTGACACGCCAATCCCACGTTGTACCCAACACCACCAAGTGACGAGCGGATGTTTCCTATATTGGAATCGTGCATTTTCACTGACGAAGATACAGTCGAAATTGTATCGAGTGCGATAGAGCCAACAATAAGTACGTCGACCTTATCGTCTGCCACTCTCTTTGCTGGAGCTGTGACTGGTACCTGCACTGGTGCAGTGACTGAAATGTTTACTGGGGACAGTGTCACTGCTGCTGGTATGTTTTCTACTTCATCTTTCTGTCTAATTAGTAATGAACGCTAAGATCTCGTTATTTACGTACCTCTAACTCGAGCAAGTTCTTTGCGATCTCGGTCGCGCTCCGGGCGTTGTTCAAGACAAACTTGACGTTACATTCGACAGATTTGCCATTGGTTTCCTTGGCGATGGTTGCAAGTAGGAATGGAGTCACTTGTTTTCCGTGAATACTGGCCTTTTTCGCAGCCAAATGGGCCCGGTCGATGATCTCGCCAATGAAATCCGAGTCCAACGCAGTTTCTACCGGTGGTGGAATGCAAAAGACGTTACCTGACTGTAAATTCATCACATTGTTGTGGTGATGAATTACGCTTGCGGCCTCAGCATATGTCTGGAACGAGTATGGTGACGGAATCCCCGATTCTCGACAATAAAAGCCAGGAACTTCGACCTTGTCACGGCCATTGTCGTTAAACGTGCCGACATAAACCCCCTGAGTCTCTAAATACTCCATTGTAAGTCCAATATCTAAGATCGACTTGGGTCCAGAGCAAACTACCAGCACCGGCGTCCGGCCCAATTCGGTCAAATCTGCCGAAACATCAAACGTTTCCGCTGCTCCGTGATGCACACCACCCAATCCACCGGTGGCAAACACCCTGATGCCCGCCATATGTGAGAGAATCATAGTCAGTGCGATCGTGGTACCTCCATTCAACTTGTGCGCCATGGTATGGCCGATATCGCGACGACTGACCTTCAAGGCCAGCTGAGACTCTGCTAAATAAGCCAACTGGATATCATTCAATCCCACATGCGGTTTGCCCTCTAAAAAGGCGCAAGTGGCTGGAATTCCGCCGAGTTCACGGATCGCGTGTTCAACATCGCGAGCCATGGCGATATTCTGGGGAAACGGCAAGCCATGAGTTATGATCGTGGACTCAAGCGAGATCACTGGCTTGCGTTTATCATTGAGTGCTGCTCTCACTTCTTCGCTTACTGCAAGCGGAAGTCTGGAAATGTACCGTTTAAAGATCATCGCCCAATCGTTTGGAAAGATTTAGTGGAGTTAAATTTGTTCAGGGTGCGATTTATGGAAATCTTTATTTATCGAAATGGATCCCCTGCCACTTACAGAAGCTCAAATCGAGCAGTTAATACTGGAAAACGATGTTGATGTCATTCTTGCTGATATTGATAAGGATAGACATCAGATTTTGGTGCTTGAAGCGTACGTGTGCCGTGGTTTACTTACACAACCTCAGATTATCAAAGTAAAAGCGTACTTGATCCAGACGTTGCAACCGGCATGGAATTCGCGTCCTGATGACTTTTTTAATCAGTTACGGCTTCTTCGAGTCCTTCTAACTTCAATTCCTGATTTGGATCTCATGGTACTTGGATCTTATCATGTTAACCCAAATGCGCCATGGTCTGCACCAAAAACCATCCAATTAGTACGCAATTTACCTGTACCAGATATTCCAGCATATATCGACCTTCTCAGGACCAACCTTCTTGTGTTGCCAGAGAAGACTCGACCGCTACATGGTGGATTGGCGCCGCGCTTGGGCTACGGTGGTGCCAAACGTGAGATTTTGGAAGAAGATGCTCGCAGATCATGGAAACAGGGACCAAAAGTCAAGGCGGTTGCCATGGAATGGTTTCTTATACTGTTGATAAATAAAGGAACGTGGTTTGATGCGAATTGGCCGGTTATCACTTCATTCATTCTTAATTTGGGCGACGATCACGATCCACAATTCAAAGCACAGGCATGTGCGTTATTATCACACTTCTTACACCATGTTCCAAGTTCATTTATGGGAAAATCTGGGTTGTTGGACGAGTTTCTTGCCATGTTGTCAATGTGTGTTTCGCAAACAGCACATCTACAGCTAATTACTCAGGCATTTCCTGGTTTGCTTCAAATACTAGCATTGAAAAAGGACCCAATTGCATACATTGACGTGATAAATTCGCGAGTTTTAGCTCCAGTGTCGGTCATGATGCGTACAAGAGACAAGCTCGAAGCAGCAGTGTTCCTAGTTCAGCAGCTCACTGCAATTATTGACAACTATATTCACGGAAGCATTCTTATTTCATTTACACGAGTTAACTTTCTTCTCTCACAAATCATCACTAGTCCGTTCTTGATTGATTCCAATGAAGGTACTGCGTTGATTGAGGAATCCCTCCGGTGTCAGTTTGTGGTGATGAACCAGTTTGATGACATGAGTGTGCTATCGAGTTACCAGTACGACTTTCTTGGGGCGTGGATTGTATTACGGAAACGGCTACAGCACGCAAACGTTGTCAAATTGGCACAACAACTCGACACAAACTTGAAGCAACTTATAGAGACTGGATTGAACGAGGATCTAAGGACAAGCAAAGAAATCCAGCAGCTTATCGGACCGGTGGTGTAGTATTTAGTATAACGTAAATATATATGTACAAGATCTAATTCATGAGAGCGTTAGGTTTGGCCCTGCAAAGCCTGCACAACCTTGATGTTGGTGTCCAAAAAACGGTTCAAGCAATTTGTCAAGCACTTTTCTTCGGCAGCATCGAGATGGCCGGTGGTTATAGGCCGGTTGGCGTTGCACTTCTTGAAACACATGTCAGTGAAATTGTGGATCGACATCTGAACCTTCGACTTCGAGTTTTCAGACTCGATGAATTGCATGATATCCTTTCTGGATGATTCATCCAAGCTCTGCAATGCGCTCTGGGAAATGGTGGACATGACGGTTGGGAAAGTAGAGAGTAGTTCAAGAACAAAGAATGAAATTTTTCAGATAACACAGCAGTTTCGTGCGAATGCAAGAAAACCAGCAAATCAAGGGAAATTGCAAAAATATCAATACATCAAAATTGCAAAACAGAAATCAACATGTCAAAGCTCGAGCGTGTTGTCAAGCTCCTTTCACTGCAGCAAGAGCCAGACACCGCCAAGGATGTCACTTATATCAACCGCTTGAACCAAGACATTGCAGCAACCCAACGGTTTATTGAGGAAGCCGACCGCGCAATCGCGCTGCTTGAAAATGCTGACCGCAGCGACACCTCGGAACTCTCACGAAAGAAGCGGATCGTGGCCCTCAACGACTCCTACTCACGCTTAGCGTATCTTCCTGGTAAAGATGAAGTCATTGATGTGACATCTGCGTCGTGTTTGATTGAACAGAGCGTCGAACGACAATATCAGTTCTTGGATCTCTACCAATCACCACAACAAACTGCCGAATTAGCAAGGATAGAACAGGCAATTGCAAACTACACAGAACTTGTGACCCATTCAAAAACGGCTCATGACGCCAACGAGTCGCGGTTACACGAATTGACCCTCAAGATCGAAGGCATGGACCCACAAGAAACCGTATCTAAATCGCTTGCTGTTTCCAATCGCAAGCTCGAAGAATGCAAAGAAAGTCAACTGGTTTTAAATCTCCACTTGAAACGGGTCATAACCAAGTTTTTAGCCTTGCAGAACTGGGAAGATGGAACGATTTTGGACGAAACAACGCTTCAACGGGCAATCCGACTGAACACGACGTTATTGCGGTCGCTTTTGGCATCTTCGGGCTGGATCCCGGTAACTTCTGATGAGTATAACACCAAACTTATTAAAATGCTTCAATTGAACGGCATTGCTGAACATAAACAAAATTTGAATGGAGAGTTGATGAAGATACGAAACTTTCTGGCAATATAACAAAGAGTGATCGTAAACCTTTTTTATTGAGATTATATGCAAAGTTAAAAGAGCTCGAAGCCCCGTTTCCACCATATTCCCTTCCATACTACAAATATCAATACTATGCTGGCAAACAAACTGACACTAGTGATGTTGAAGTACTGGTTCAAGCAGTTTCCTGCGCCGAACTCGTATAAACCGAGACACTGTCTATCACTCTGTTTGCCGTATGTCAATGAGTATGAAATCGAGCCGATGGCAGGTGCAACCATGAATGAGCCCCATGTCGAGCCCATGATATCAATTCCCCAAACCGAGGCTATGATGCTTGGATATACCGTCCATACTCCACCATACGCGATTCCGTTCATTACAGAAAGCATGGAGAAATACAGCTCATTGGTTATCAAGTTGTTGCCCAACTGGCCCAAGATTCCGGCTACAATCACCAATGTGAGCAACCAGATACGACACACGGGGTACTTGCGTTCTGGAGAGCACAAGAAATCGGACATGGCACCAAGAGCGAGCCGGGTGACGGTGGAAGCCAGTGCGATGATGCTGACTTGGTTCGATAAGTTGATTGTCAGCGTGGTGTTCTTGATGATGGATCCCAAGTTATTCTGGTAACTTTCCAACGGACCCACGTTGAGCACAAGCGATGCAAGCAAGAGCCAGGCCGAATGGTCAGTTAAGAACGATCTGAATCGTTCGCGATGGTGAGTTGGTTCGATGATGGAACGTTGAGGAAGGAGCGAGTTATGGTCGTCATCAGAAGCATAGCCGTTTTCGGGATCGGCAAGAAGCGGTGAGTGGTCGGTAGTGGAGGCAGTGAATATCACTTCCTGTTCGACAATCACCACCGAGTTTGAAATGAAGTTGAGGACACCCATAAACAAGTAAAGCACGCCAAAGAAGTTAAACACGCGGTAGAGATCGAGAAACGACTCGTTGGGGTTGTTGCTATGGCGGAAGTACGGCAATTTCATGATCTGGGCACCCATCAATGATGATAAGCCGTAACAACTGACTGGAAGCGAAATGGCCATGCCCTTGTGTTCGGGATATATTTTGGCACACGTCAAAAGACTGGAGAAATAAAGCGAAGAGGTAGCGAGTCCGATGAAGCAGAAAGAAATGCTGAAGCCATATACGTACATGGCCGAAGGCTCGACGCCTGGCTGCTCCAACAGTTTAATGAGTGCACTGTTGGCGAAGTAACTGGGACAAAAGAACCAGATCAGAATAAGTGAAAGCAATGCTGGACCGTAACTATCGGCAAGATATCCCAACACAGGAAGACAGAGGTACATTCCAATGGCCGAAAGCGATGCTATGAAGTTTGTTTCGAGGTATGTCATGCCGACGATCTCGTGGAGAGACGTGGAAAAGAGTGAGAACAACATGATCGAGCCGGAAGAAAGACACGAGACCAACGAGATGACGAACGAAAGTCTTTTCAAGTTCTCCACAGAGATGTGACGCTGCATATACCGCTTGATCCTTCCGGAAACTCTGTGTAGATGAAGCATGGTTCGAGGACGAGTGTGGATTGATTTTGGACAAATCTCGTTCTGAGTCTTTTTTTTCCTCTGTTGGAGAATTTGGGGTTTCGATGCAGGAGATAACACTCCACAAAAAAACGTCATTTTCTAGCAAAATAAATGCAACAAAAAGCCTCTTCTTTCAATATTGCAACCATTCTTTTATCTTTAGATCTAAAAGTCGTATTCGTTATTTTATATATACGGCTACTTAATGTAACTGATAAACTTGTCAACTTCGCCCTTTGAACCCAACCAGATTCCGCTCTTGTCGTGGATACCCTTTGGCAAGATGTCCAATATTCTTTCGCCTCGGTCATTGACAGCAGACCCTCCGGCTTGTTCCATCAACAATGCCATTGGGAAACATTCGTACAAGATCCGCAACTTCCCGTTCTTGGACTTAGTGTCAGCAGGGTACGAAAAGATCCCACCGTACAACAACGTTCTGTGGATATCGGCCACCATGGAACCAATGTATCTGGCACTGTAAGGCTTGCCGTTCAAGTCGGCCTGCGGCTTCTTCAAGTCCTGGATGTAATCCTTCACGTAATCTGGCCAGTAGTATGAGTTACCTTCATTAACAGAGTAGATGGCCCTCGATTTAGGAATCTTCAAGTCAGGTTGTGTCAAGATGAATTCTCCCAACTGTGTGTCCAATGTAAAGCCATTGACCCCATAACCGGTGGTCAACATCAAGTGGGCCGAGGCACCGTACATAGTGTAACCAGCAGCCACCATTTCTGATCCCTTTCTCAAGACATCGTTGATTGATCCCTTGGAGTCTTCCTTCAATCTGTAAATACCAAAAATGGTACCAACCGAGACACCGGCGTCGATATTGGAGGAACCGTCAATAGGATCGGTGCAGACGGCGTAACGTCCACCACCTTCAAACACAATCAAGTCTTCCTGTTCTTCGGAGACCAACACCTTCACGTTGTTGGAGGATTTCATGGCATTGATAAAGATTTCGTCACCGATCACGTCTAACTTTTTCTGGACGTCACCAGTGGAGTTGGCAGTTCCTGAAATTCCGATCAAGTTGACCAATTCGGCTCTTCTGATATTGTGAGCAATGAACTTGAAAGCAAACTGCAACGAGTTCAACAACAACGACAATTCGCCGGTTGCGTCCGGGGCGTACTTTTGTTGCTCTTCCAAGATGAATCTTGTCAATGTGACGATGTCGGTCTCGACATGCATCTGTTCCGATACGGAGCTTTGGTGAGCAGACATCTTTTTGCTATGAGGTTATAATAGAAATGTGTAAAAGGAGGAATATAAAAAGCTATAAAAAAGACGCTGGCGGGGCAAGAGGGTCCCCTGGCGATGGTCCGATATAAATACCCCATATTTTGATGGTGGCACGACAATTCCTCATTTTCCCGGGACGAGCCCCGGGTCACCCATTTGCAGGATGAGACGTGCGACCTGCCGCGATAACTGTCAAATGCGCGCCGGCCCAACGGTACTACCGCCAGGAGATTAAACAATTGACAGCCCATTACCATATGGTGACCGGCTCCAGATAACTTAAAGTACGTTTCTAGCAGCTGGTGGCACCATCAACAATTTTTTCCCGTTGAAATCCGGCCGGTTCCGATTCTTTGCCGGGACTAATTATACAATCTTGCCATGACCGCGGCGCGACGGCGTTGTACCTCCATCTTCTTGCCCGGATGAAAATTTCACCCCACACACAATCAATTTTTTCAGCTGAGACTGTGGTGAGACGCGGAACCTGTACCGATCCATCATTATGCGCTTTTCTCGAGTAAATTTCTACGTTCAGTTGTTTATTTATTCTATTATACACGCTCTCTTTCTTTCTGTTCCTTCTGTTGCTGGAATATCGACCGGTTGATCTCGAACAATAAGTCGAGTTTGACATTGTCCTTTGAACGGATCACCTCCCGTGGGTTGGGCTTGTTTCCCGTCCCCGATCTCGTGCCAGCACCCGGTTTCCGGTCGGTTACCGTCCTCCATTGACTCGGAGAGTCCTGTAACTTATACAACTTGATCTGGTTGCCTACAGGATCTTGTTTGGCCTCACTTACGTACTTGTGGAACGATGTGTCAAGATGCTCGAGGATCTCTCTTGCATTGAATCCACCATTGCGCTCACCAGTAGTGCTGTCAGGTACCGCCAGCGAGCTCAGGGCGTCTTTTTCACCTTCTGTCCGAACTCCACCCGTCTTTTTCTTAGGATTTGCAAGTTTTGCTGCCCATCCTGTTGACATGTTGTAGTTACGTCAGTCTAGCTCAAGGGCAATCTGTATTGCAAGCTTATTATTGTAGGAAAAATAGCTGGAGAAAAAAAAAAGAAGAGTCGGTTTACTGGTGAAAGCCGCGGTTTCACGTCTACAAACTCTGGAAAAGGTCAGGCGAACGCGAGCGTTCTGCCGTTTCACCATTTTTTTCTTCTCTTACAAACCGTGTCCCACTGTCTAATTTTTTTTCTTTCGTACTTTTGCACTTTTGCTGTAACCTGCAGTTTATCTTAACACGTCAACACACCAAGTTTTTCAGGCCTCGAAATTTCGAACAACACCTTTCTTCGACCTATAAATTAGAGTTTGATAAAGATCCACTCACACATCTGTGTATCGCCAATTGGTTTTATTCTGTCTGTCTGATCTCCACCCGTCCCGTTTCCTTGCCTTTATCCCCTCTATCTTTGCACCATCACAACTATGAGTTTCAGGGTTTTAGATTTGGTCAAACCTTTCGCACCATTTGTGCCAGATGTCATTGCTCCAGAACGTAAGGTCTCGTTCCAACAACGTGTTATGTGGTCCGGTGTCACCTTATTGATTTTCCTTGTGATGTCCGAAATCCCTTTGTACGGTATCGTGTCCAGTGATGGCTCCGATCCATTGTTCTGGTTAAGAATGATGTTGGCCTCGAATCGTGGTACCATCATGGAATTGGGTATTTCGCCCATCGTCTCCTCCGGTATGGTTTTCCAATTGTTGCAGGGTACCAAATTGATCCATGTTGACATGTCTAACAAGACCGACAGAGAACAATTCCAGACTGCTCAAAAGTTATTTGCTATTTTACTCGCTATCGGCCAAGCCACTGTCTATGTTTTGACTGGTATGTACGGTCCACCATCTTCTTTGGGTGTTGGTGTTTGTTTGTTGTTGGTCTTGCAGTTGGTTTTCGCCGGAATCATCGTCATCTTGTTGGACGAAGTCTTGCAAAAGGGCTACGGTTTGGGTAGTGGTACTTCTTTGTTCACTGCCACCAACGTCTGTGAACAGATCTTCTGGAAGGCCTTTGCTCCAACCACCACTACCTCCAGCTCCGGTAAGGGTACTGAATTTGATGGTGCCGTTGTTGCCTTGTTCCATTTGCTCGGTTCCCGTAGAGACAAGAAGAGAGCTTTGTTGGAAGCCTTCTACAGACAAAATTTGCCAAATGTTATCCAATTAATTGCCACTATTTTTGTTTTCTTCTTGGTCATCTACTTGCAAGGTTTCAGAGTTGAATTGCCAGTCAAGTCCACCAGACAAAGAGGCCCATACGGTGTCTACCCAATTAGATTGTTCTACACCGCCAACGTTCCTATTATGTTGCAATCTGCTTTGACCTCGAACATCTTTATTATTTCCCAAATGTTGTACGTAAGATGGCCAAACAACCTCTTTGTTAAGATCTTGGGTGGCTGGGAAGCCAGACGTGGTTCTTCCCAATTGTTTGCTTCCTCCGGTTTAGCTTATTATATCCAACCACCTTTGTCCTTCACCGAAGCCTTGTTGGACCCAATTAAGACGACTATCTACATTGTTTTTGTCTTGGGTTCCTGTGCTTTGTTTTCGACCACCTGGATTGAAATCAGTGGCTCTTCTCCAAAGGACATTGCTAAGCAGTTCAAGGAACAAGGCTTAGTTATTGCTGGCCACAGAGAAACCTCTGCTTACAGAGAGTTGAAGAAGATCATTCCTACTGCTGCTGCCTTTGGTGGTGCATGTATCGGTGCTCTTTCTGTCTTCTGTGACTTGATGGGTACTTTGGGTTCTGGTACTTCCATCTTGTTGGCTGTTACCACCATCTACGGCTACTACGAATTGGCTGCCAAGGAAGGTGGTTTCTCCAAGAACGTCGTCAGTGGTTTCACTGATGGTATCTAATCAAACTAAGAAAAAGAAATATTCATATCATTATTTGGTTAAAGTAACTAAACTGGAGAAGCTTATTTTATCGCGTTATAAGCATCTACATAGATTAGGTAAATATTTATGATAGTAGTAGGAGAGTACAATACAAAAGATCTAGAATCTATTTTATTTTTGCATTTAGACATATAACTGTCTTTGGAAGAAAATTACCAAAATTATGAATTTATACTCATTGGTATTTTATTAAATGATTACGATAAAAACTCTAATCCAAAAGAGGGGTCACAGGTTAATTTTCTCTATTTTCAACCAGAAAAGTCACCTCTGTTTCAATTGATATCTAAAGAGAGGCGACGAGGACTCTTCAGTCATCTATTAACGAAAAGATTAGTCATTTTTTTTGCCTTGGGATCCTAATGGAAATAGGGTTCAATTGAGATCAATAGTTTGCTTGAAAAGTTTAACTCTATAGAAATCTTCTACGGTAGTCAGCGATTGTACCAAGACATGGCTTAGATTTCGGTCATGCCCGGATAATAGGATGTAAATGTGATAAAGTGACTGAGCTAACTTCACGAAGGGTGTGACCTCTGTACTTGGCTTAGTCTAGGTAGTTTCACTGAAACTTGTTTACTCTGAAAAGTATACATGGTGACACTTATTTTCTACATTTTCCTTAACTCCGCTATTCCCCAATCCTTGGTCACTCGAATCCAGACGAAAAATGACCCAGACTACACTCTAAGGTTGCTTGCCATCTACTTGGCTGCAACTTGTGATCCTCCTTTTAGTCACGTGCCAATTATTATTTTAGTAGATTACGTATTGATTATATCATCATTTTTACAAAATAAATTAACTGATGTCTCATCGCAAGGTCTGAGGCATACTCAAGATGACTCCTCATAAACATAACGAAGTGGAAACTTCCGACACAGAATCCTTTTCTTCTGAAAGGTTGACAGATGAACCAGAAGTATCGTTGGATGAACTTTTTGCTGAACTCTCGAAAGAAACACAGTTGAAAGATATCCCCGAATCCGATGAAGAAGATGAATTCTCCAAGATCAAGAGTAATATAGCCAAGTTACCAGAAATAAAGTCAAATTTGGAAGCAAAATTAGCAGTTACAAAGATTGCAACACCTGACATAGTAAGAATCAACGATCCAATCGTTCTGCAGATCAAAAAGAACAAGAATGAAGAACCTCTGGACGCCGGAGCCAAATGGTTTAACATGAAAAAGCCCGAAATGACGCCCGAAATTAAGCGAGATCTTCAGATAATTAAGCACAGAAGCGCATTGGATCCTAAGAGACATTATAAAAAGGAAAAATGGGAGATTCCCAAGTATTTTCAGACCGGTACGATCATAGAAGGCAACACTGAATACTACTCGGCCAGAATGAATAGAAAGGATAGAGGAAACACTTTGGTTGAAGAGGTATTGAACGATGGTGATGCCAACAAGTACTTCAAGAGAAAGTTCACCGAAATACAGGACACTAAGCACAGTGGTAAGAAGGGACACTACAAAAAGGTGAAACAAATGAGAAGAAGATATTAGTATAGTTTAAGTAACATTAATGCATTGAATGGAACCTGTCTGTAGAAATGAAGAGATGCAAGATGGCTGGCTAAATAAGAGTAGAGTTTTAGTAGCAAGCAGAATGGAATTAATTACTCTTCCAAACCCGCTCTTCTGAAAACATCCTGCCTTACTTGTTCCCAGAGCTTCTTCTTGTCATCCTTGGACAACTTGACCTTCTTTGTGGGCTCAAGGTTTTGTTCCTTGAGTTGTTGCTTCAATTGGTCAGTCTTTAATTTATATTCATGAGCAGTAGTGGCAGCAGCTGCCAAGTTGATGAGATAGTTTCGGATTGCAATTTCCTTAAACTTGAACTTCAAAAACGTCTGGTTATCCAACGAAGTAATGATATTGTTACGTTTAGAAGTGTCGTTAATTTGAAGCAATCTGGACTGCTTGACAGATATTTCTGCCACAGACTTCTTGAAAGTGTTGTCTAAGTTGTGTTCCTCATATAAATTTGAAGTCATCAAGGTATAAATCAATTCCTTGTCAGTAATGTGTGGTTGGATCAATACAATATGGCAAAGCTGAGCCAAGTCTCCAATGAGTTGAGGTAATGTGTTTTGAGAGTACTTGAAATTTGGTGTCGATGTCACCATTGGTAGTTGGACCATGATAAGTTTGCATCTGGTAACATTCAAGTTCCAGTCAATGAGTGATTCAGGCACGTTCTGATATTGTAAGTCAGAACCCAAAGAAATACGATAAAGCTCTTCATCGTCAAGGTCTTCGTTCATCTGTTTCTTCTGCATTTTCTTGTCAAGAAAGTAGTTTTCATGGAGCACTATGTCGTTCACAAGTTGCTCGACCGTTGAAGAAACTGGTTCCGAATCTTCGGGAATGGTTGCTGTAGAATTCGAACAAATTGAAGGAGCAGACCTCACAGACCGTCTTGCAGAAAATACGGACGAACTCAGCGAGCGGTAACCAGTCAAACTATTGGGATACTTGTTGAACTGGGAAGGAGCTGATCGTATCGATGCTGCAGAATTTGACGTTATCACCGACGGCGGCAACTGCTGGTAAATGGCATTTCTAGCAGAGTCCTTGAAATGAGTTGGCGTGGACGTTATAGATACGTTGTTTCTTGAAAATGGCGTACCAAACATTGCTAATGTAGATGGTGCTTTTGGATGAGGAGGGCGGTTATTGGGGGACTAAAAACAAATCGATAATGAATCAAATTTGGTTGCTTGGGTTAACTTTGTGATATCAAGGACTAGTTCTTCGGTTGATTTTCCGGCTATATCTCGTTTTCGTTCAACTTCCAAATAGTTTTACTTGAATTACTCCTATTGACCTCTTTTCGTTATCATTAATTTTTCCTGGATTTTTTTTGTTACGTTTTGTGTAATTAAATTCACACTTTTGTGTCAAATCCACAACTCTTTTCACGCGGGGATCAATTAATTTATGGAAAAATTAATTGTACCATCCCCATTTTGCCGAGCACCCCGCGCTTGCCTCCACATCGAACAAAAAATCACCCACTCTTCGGAAAAACTACCATTGTTGCACCTCCACGCAATTTTTTTCCGGTCATTTACCCGGGTAATTTCAACGTTACGGCACAACTTGAGTACACTTCGGGAGAATTTTTGCCGTTCGCAATCCTTAACAGTGTTTTGTCAGCTGAGCGAGAGGAGGTTTTGTCGGATTATTTCGGAAACAATACCCATTCTGGAATCCAATCCGAAACTGGTGAAAGACTTTAAATACAAAGCCTCGAAATATCACCAATTATGTAAAATTCCCCAATAGAGAAGTAATGGTTATACCTTTATTAGAAAGTGCGGTCCACAATGATGGAAAAATAGCTCCAAAACCTTAGTGTAGAAGCATTACTCCCGTGTTCACACTCTCTTATTTTTAAACAGTTGCTCTCTTATATTTTTTTCCGGAAAATGGCATGGTGCGCAAACTAAAAGATAGCCTTTAGTACTTCGTCTCATTGGAAGCCATACAATTTTTTTTCGAGATAAAAAGATCTCCAAAACGGCATGTGACAATGCACGTGATTGGTTTTTGGTAATGCGACATATCTTCCAAACGCGACATTTATCTTTACGACATAGTGTCGCACCATCCTGTTAGTAAAAATTGTTTTGAGATCAAGCATCTGAATACACTACAAGAAATGCTATTAGAGGAGGTGGCATCGGAAGATTTGGGCTTCAAATTAAAGAGCGTTTCCGACGGAGTTTCTGTTTTTGACAATGGTCTTGATTTGTCTGAATATGGCGATGTGTATCTCAATCTATTAGCCATAACGAACCAAACAGGATACATCGCCGTGTCTAATATCGACTCCGTGAAGCTAGACAAGTTATCTAAGTTACACGAAGATCTTAGTTCTGAATTGGAGATATTGCATCTTGCTGAAGGATCGAAAGTTACGCAACTTGGATTCAATTGTGATGGAACCAAGTTGGTGATCTTAAACAACAACAAGTTGCAATTTGTACAGGTAGGCGAAACTACCGTTACCAGTTATTTGGAAAACGATAATATCAGTTCTTTTATCCACTCACCAACCGACAAAAGTACTCTTGCATTTCTCTCAGAAGATAAATTATACGTCAGCCAGAAAAGCTACGCTGAAATGATGGCCAAGAATGTTAGTGCATATGCTTGGGGCCAAGGGTCGATTCATTACACGAAGAAAGGAGAGGTGGATATCCACAATGAAAAAGGATCATTGGGTATCACCCTTGATCAATTGGAAGACGTTGATGAAGGATTTGAGGCCATTTTACTTTCTGAATTAAAACCAGGAAAATGGCTCGTGGTTTACCAAAAAGAAGATGAACAAAAACCATTCGTGGTTGAAGGGTCAGGAGCGGAAATCACTATATCCGAGGCCGATGTGGCACCTGCGTTTGGCGGTGCAGAGAGAGTCGCAACATATTACACAACTGCCATCACCAACTGGCGTCCAGATACTGTACTAAATTTTGTTACTGGCTCTCTTGCTACCGATGTTAACATCTTATCAGTCGAACCAGAATCTACTACATCGGTTATTCAATCTGAAGACACCGATAGGGCACAGTTTCCTATTGACGACGAAACGGGCGACGATGCATCTCCAGTTGGCCTTGCAATTGATACAACTACGAAGAATTTAACGGTAGCTGAACCCTGTGTTGGTGTGGATGAGGCAGTGGGAAAACTTCCTATCCTTTACACACTACTTCATACCGGTAAGTTGCTCAGTTGGTGGGTTTTTGATAAGCAAGGATTACTTGAAAACAAGTTGGAATTACCGTTACCAGAAGCTTCCATTTTTAAGACCAATGAAGAAGATTCCGACGCTCTTATTGATGACATAAATAAAGGCACAATCCTGGAAGAGCTGCCAGATTCCATTGTCGTTGAAGCACAAGACAATAAAACCGAAAATCCATTTGAATCCAGTCCCAACAAACAGTTTCTTCCTAAAGAAAAACTAGCATTTGGTGTACCTGTTAGTTCGAAGCCAGTGACAGAAGACAAACCTGCTGGCACGGAAGGGAGTGGATTTGGTAAGCTGACCGTTGGTGCTTCGAGTTCGAGTTCTGGACCAACATCGTTTGGATCAACTGGATTTAGCAGTAGCGGATTCGGACAAACCAGTTTTGGTTCTGGTGGTTTTGGCCAGACAGGCTTTGGATCATCTGGCTTTGGCTCAACAGGCTTTGGATCTTCAGGTTTTGGCTCCACCACTACATCAGCAGCAGGTAGCAAAGTCCAATCTGGGTTTGCCGCTTACAGTAAAAAAGATGAATCTCCATTTCAAAGTACAACTAAGAAGGATTCACCATTTAATGTGTTCTCTGGTTCCACCGCATCACCATTTGGCAGCACTTCAAACTCAAGCAGCTCGCCATTTGGTAACCTTTCCAGTTCGACAAAATCACCATTTGCCAAGCTTTCAAGCGAAACATCACCTTTTGGAACTCAAACCAAGAAAGAATCAATCTTTGGCGGTGGAGAAAAGGAGTCATCACAACCATCGGTATTGCCATTTGGTAGTAAACCTAAACTGGAATCGATATTTGGAAATACTGCAAATCAAACTTCTGAATCAAAGACAACCATGCCATTTGGCACAGAACCTCCAAAGGAATCACCATTTGCCAAACTTAATAACACTTCGTTTGGAAGCACAGAGCCAAAAATACAACCATCTAATGATTCTGTTGATTTCGGGAAGTTATCGTTTGGAGCAAAAGAGAATTCTATCAGCAGTACGGAAGATTCATCTGCTGAAGAACTGGAGATGGATGAAAGCAAATCTGAATCCAACAAACCTAGTGCTACTCAACCTTTATTTGGCTCTTCAACCACCAAGACATTTGGTGCTAAAATTGACCAAAACGAAAAAAATTCAAAGCCATTTGGATCTTCAAATATATTTGGATCTTCAAAACCATTAGGTGAATCAAATATTTTTGGATCATCAAATGTGTTTGGATCTTCTAAACCATTTGGAGAATCCAAAACATCTGGTGAATCAAAGCTATTTGGAGATAGTCTCAAGGAAACATTGCCAACTGTTTCGTTTGGCAAATCTGAACTGAACTCTCAAGACTCATTAGACAAAGAAGTTTTGAGTAATACATCCTCTGAAATCTCAACAAACAACGAGGGGAAGGAGGAAGTGAATGAAGAAGGAAGAGAAATAAGGGAAGAGAAGCAAGCTGACAACGAGGAATCTGACCACGAGCAAGAAGTAGAAGACGTGGATGAAAGTGAGGAAACCAAGGAAGATGAGGTTGAAGTACAAGTTGTGGAGGAAGAAGTACACGAGAAGAAGCGGAAAGAGGAGATAATTGACGTCAAGGTTGAAGAGAATAAAGCAGAACCACAAGTAAAAGAGAAAGAGGTTGAGATTATAGAAAAGAGAGAGAAAAAGAAGATTATACCTTCTAAAACCAAGGATCTTCTAGTATTTGACGGATATGAACCAACATATCCACCACACAAGGACAAAATACTTAATGAGATCACCCAGATATACTACGAGACACGGGGACATATTGCCATTTTAGTGGAGAACATTTCACGGTTGAGAAAGTTCATCGAGGCACATGAACAAGTTGGCGATAAAGAATTGGCCGATCTTGACAAATATGACCAGTGGACCTTATCGGATGTGAGTCAATTGAGATCGCTTTCTAGTGTGGTAAAGTCAGAAACGGGAGCTAAGTATGATGCGATTAAGCAAACAGAAAAGCAAGCTGCCGAAGTCAAGCAACAGCTTGTGAATAGCTTGGAAGATAAGGAAATCATTGACAAGCTTGTGGCTCAATTGCGGACGATACTGGAATATGGCACTGGAGCTATAGTTAAGAATCGTCCGCTCGATTTCCGGCAAGCCACCATGCAGACTGCGTTGAGAACAAAGATGCAACGAGTAAAGCAGATGCGGGACGTGCTCGTGACCAAGATGATGCCGTTGAAAGCCAATTTATCGGTTAATGGCGTGGTGATGAACTTTGACCGAATTATCTACCAGTTAGACAATGGAATTCGTGACCAGTCCGACAGAATCGATGAGCTTGTGCAGCAGTTTAGCGAATTAGACGTGCAGCACAATGGTGGCGTGCCCGTAACGATCCAGACTAACTCCAAATGGGCTCTTAGCAAGAATATCCGGCCTCAGACGCGAGAAGTAGTATTCTCGTAAGTCACCCACCCACTCATAGGTTTTATAAGAGAATGTGATGACATTTTGGAATTCCGCACCAGTAACCTGTAAAATGAATCTCTTGTTGGAAGCCGTCGCGCGCGTACACCGTTTACTTTTTTTGTGTACACAATCACATCGGTAACACCAAACAGCGCCAGCATATCTGCAGTAGAAAACGATGGCAGAATACATAGGCACCAAAGTGGCCATTCCAGGAACACTTGGAGTGGGGATTCTAAGGTACCACGGAGCAATTCGTGGTAAGAATGGCATATTTGGCGGCGTGGAGTTGGTGGGAACCATCGCAGCTACGCGAGGCAAAAACTCAGGTGCAGTCGATGGTGTCCAATACTTCGAGGTCGAGAATCCCGGTTCTGGTTTGTTTCTTCCGTTTGAACGGTTGAAGAGTGTGAATCCACATCTCGGGGCAGTGGGCAATGTCTCTGGACGGGTCACACCGATGTCGTCAAGCCGGCACAGCAGCGTATCACACCTGAGTCCTTCGTCACATAGTTATGGCGGCATCCAGCGTCACTTGGTGTCTGATAGCCGTGTCCTGAGTGCTGGAAACAATCGTGTGGTCAGTGGAGGTGTATCTCGAACGGTTTCTGCCGAATCTGATCGTCAAGTAGCTGAACTCAAATCAAAGTATGCTCATGCACAACAGGAATTAAGGGAAAAAGAACAGATCCTCAATGAATTGCAGACTACCGTAAAACAGGTCCTGCCGTTAATTGAAGAGTACGAGCATGAAATTGCCGAGAGGGATAAGAAACTCGCCAAACAGAAAGCGGACTTCGAACGGGCCCGTGAAGAGTGGCGTACCAGTTTGGATCTCATGGCATCGTCACAACAAGAAAATGAGTCCTTTTATGAGAAGCAGATCAACGATCTTAAGAGAAATACCCAAATTGTTCCCAATAGTGAAGAACTTTCTCAGTTACATGTGCGACTTGAGGACTTAATGATGGAGAAGATGATGACGGAGAAGAAGTTACAGGCTACTATCGACGAAAAAGACATTGAGCTCAAGATTTTACAAGAAAGCCAAGCTGAAATACAACCAAGTCTTCTGAGTGAAGAAATGTCACGGCTCCAGACTGAAAACTCCGCTGCACAGGCACGGATCCGAATGTTGGAGAAACAAGTTGAGTCACAAGCCGTTGAGTTGGAAGAGAAGAACTTATCACAGCAGGTGGCACGGGTGAATATCAATGATTCTACGTTGGAGAAACAGGTGGAGGATCTCAAACACGAGTTGGAGATGAGACCAACTTTTGACGAGCTTGTAGAGCTCCAAACGTCACTTGAAGAATTGGATACATTGCACAAGAACGAGCTTTCCTCAAAAGATGAAGAAATAGCCCGGGCAAAGAGCGAAAATGAGAAATTGCTTCAAGAATTGGCTCAGTTACATAAGCAGAAACAGGAAACACCTAAAACGAACCCAAGCACGCCGGTGTCGACACTTGGCTCGCTACAAAAGAGTACAGCTTCGCAAGATATTCTGAAGATCTTGCAGCCCGTCAATGGATTACCAGTGTATACGCCCGAGGTTAAGGTCGATCCAAGCAGTGGCAAGGCTGACTGGTGTGGATTGTGTGAGCGTGATGGCCACAGCAGTATCAATTGTCCGTACGAGAACGACATCTTCTGATCCTCTGTAGAATAATGCAATTTGCAGCCCGCATTCCTATTTAGGAAATTTTCAACGGCTTCACATGCGAATCGTACATCACAATAACTATAAAGATCCCCAGGGGAAAGAGTTCAGTAGGCAAGAAAAAAAACTAAGCAGATCTCCAAATGTCTCAGCACATAGTTTACCTACATCACAACGACCGGAGCTTCACGGCACTCAGCAATTACGCCGAATCGGATGTGTTTGCTACTTCCAAGAAGTGGACGAGAGCCATATTTCTCTTACATGGATTCCCTGATAATCATGAAACCTACAACGACATGTGGCCACACTTGTTAAAGGCATTCCCAGGAGAGAATGTATTGTTGTTGGCTCCAGCATTAAGAGGCTACGAGCCACGGAGTTTAGGCGCCGATTCCGAGTATCGTGTTAGTGACTGTGCCAGCGATGTAAAGGCGTGGATTGAGGAAATCAACCCTGGAGATATTCCAGTACACCTAATTGGACATGACTGGGGTGCTTTGATATCATACAAGGCTGCTGAAATGTATCCTGATGATATCACGTCAATTGCATGTCTTGCTATTCCATATCTTCGGAAACTTGGCATTCTGGGCCTCTTATGGCATGCACCAGTACAGCTCTACTTGTCTAGTTACATGTGGACGATGCAATACGCCACATTATATCGTTCACGCTTGGGGGATAGAAATAGTTCGTATCTTGATCGGCTCTGGCAGTACTGGTCTCCAACGTGGAAGTATCCTCACGAGGTGATTGAATCCGTAAGAGAGACCTTGTTGCAACCAGGAGTGCTTGAAGGTGCCACGGGATATTACCGTTGTATGGCTAACATATTCAATGCCAAACACAGTCTCTGGACTGTGGACTTTGATAAGGTTCCAACGTTGATTATTGGAGGCGAACAGGACGGTTGTATGTCAGTTAAGTTATTCAAAGCCGAGGGTGCTGCGTTGGCCAACACTCCCTATGTCGAAGTCAAGGTAATACCCACTCTGGGCCACTTTTTGCCTCGAGAAGCTCCCGAGTTAGTGGCCAAATTGGCTCTGGATTGGTTTACACGCGCAGATTGAAGGTGTTAGGTTTAAATGGGATTTTAATTTATGTTCTATATTACTATTCTTCGTCTTCCTCCTCCACCAACTCCTCATCATCGTCTTCTCCGTTAACGTACACGATATCTTCCTTTTGTTCTTGATGTGGGTCTACTTGTTCTTCGTCTGCTTCTTCTTCATCTTCATCATCCAAGCCAAACTCGGCAACCTTTCTTCTCAACTGAGCCTGAGACTTCAATAACTGTAATCTTCCTTGTAAGGCCAATAAGTGAGGCATCAACTTCATTCCCTTCAACAAGCCGTCCTGGAGTGACTTTAAGTTCTCGTTCTGGTCCACTTGTCTGCCGATGGCTCCACCATGGGCCAACAATAACCACTTCAACCAGATAGAAACTGGCGTACTCTTGGTTGGATCGGAAGCCACTTCTTTACTTATGATCTTAAACAAGTTGTTGGCTAATTCCGATGAGATATCGGCTCCGGAAAATAGCATGATAGTTTCCTTAATGTTATCGACATTGTTGTTGGTAGAACATAAGCGTACAACCTCCTCTTCGTTGGTGATGTTGCTGGTCAATAGTTTCGAAAGCTTCTTGAACAAGACGTTGGAACTCAAGTTCTTGATTTCCACTGTGGAAGGAATCGAAATGGTATCCTTATCGTCCTCGTAGTCAATGGTCTTTTCGACATGGTCTATGGTGACCTGGATTTCACCAATGGTGTTGAAGGTCCATGGAATCTTACTAAATTTGGGTTCATAAACGTCGTACCATATACCAACCAACTCTTGCGATGTACGGTTGAAGATGACATTGAGGAATAAGATGCTATCGAAGTTTGTTCTGATCAAAGCCACTGGTTTTTGATCGACAACCTCGGTGTCAAAGTCAATAGTGAATACCTGGATACCCTCTGAAGTAAACACCAACAACGCTTCTTCTTCTTCCTGAGAAACTATTTGCAACTTGTGAATGGTGGCTTCAGAAGTGACACTGAAGGTCGTGAATGTCTTGGGGTCTGAAATGTTGTACATGGTCACTTCGTTGTTCTGTCTGGCGACAAAGAAACGTTCGGGTCTCGTTTCTGACTGTTCAATATGCTGGACAGGAAAGCTGTTCTTGGGGAATGTAATTAATATGGGCAGTTTCTTTGTGGAATCGGCCAAGTACAAGTCTTTACCAGCCAACAACATTGGTACGGATCTCGATGTTATACCTGGACCTTTGTATTTGATGATCTTGGCAATGCTGATGGCATCTTTCACCTTCAACAGCTTAACAACAGAATTCTTCTCCAAGGAGATTTCCACCACCTGTGAGTCGGCAGTGGTGGCCCAGATCGAGCTGGACTCGTCACCCAACGTTATCAATCCAGTCAATGCAGTGTCGTTCGATATTCTCTTGACAATCTTGTCGTAGGTTGGCGAAAAGATCAAGATGTCTCCATTCTGTATGAGAACCGCCAATTTACTAGATGTTTCACTTTCCACGGTCTCACTGGCTTTTCTCTTCGTTCTGGTTTTAGGAAGCTCGGCAGCAGCACCTGTTTCGAGCCACGCAGCGTCCACGATATTCTCATCGGCCTCAAGCTCCACTCTCACTGTAGATGCAGATGCCAGCAGAGAAACAGGATATATCTGAACTTCATTTCTTCCACTCTTGGAAATGATATTGGCAAAATACAACCCTGACAAGTCGTTGTAGTTGTGGATCATCTTCTCGTTTACAGATGTTCTTGTAGTATTCACGATGCTCTTCGCAAAAATTATATACATATATTTTTCAAAACCTTTCCCAAAAAAAAAAAAAAAAAAAAAAAAAAGAGGTCTTATTTGTCACGACACGACCACGATACCAAACATCCAAATAGCTGCAAAATCTGCATACCAACCAACTACTTTCCTTGCATTTCAATCATTTGTTGAACTTGTTGGCGACACAAGTCCTTGAGATCCACAATATCGGCTTTGAGTTCTTCGACCTGTTCGGATTTCTCGCCGAGAAGCTCCAAAAGCGTTTGTTCTTTGCCGACCATGCGATCGTTCTGAGCTTCCAATTCTGCAACTTGGTTCTGGAGCACCTCTACCTTTTCGAGCTTACGGAGCAGTTCTAACAAAGTTTGCTGTGTAGATTCCTTTTCCGCTGCCAACTGGCTGTTTTCTTCCTTGAGCGTGTTGAGCTCAATCTCTAGGCGTCGTAAAGTAGAGCTCATCTTGTTGATAAGCTGGATATTCGTGTTGGCAGTTGTAGGAACCGTCGTTAAGACGCTGAGCTCAATACTGCGCTCATAGCTATCTACAAGCGACTCGTTCGATTCGTTGTTCTTTGTAAGCGACGTAGATGACTCGCCAAGCTTGATATCGTTCCAACTAGTAGGAAACTGTTCTAGTGGCAGCACATTTACAGGTGGCTCTTCAATTGCTTGCAATTTTTCAATGGTTTCTCCCAAACGCTTGATCTTGGATTCCAAGCTTGACTTCTGCTGATTGCTGATCCGCTGGAATGCATTGAACTTTTCCTGAAGTTCAGCATAGTCGCTTTCTTTGACTTGAGCAGCAAACTTGAGCTCATCGTATTCACTTACCTGTTTTCTATATCCCTCATTCAAGGATTCAAACTGCTCTGTTTGCTTATTCATGTTGGAACTGATTCTTTTCAAATCCTGCGAAAGTTTCTGTTTTGATTTTGTAAGGGTATCGATAGAAGACGTCAATTTATCGACCTTGGATAACAAATTAGACTCAATCAACTTCCAGTTTTCCTGTGACGACAAGTACTGCTGCTGTAAATTGTGATGGGTATCCGATAACTTAGCGTATTCGTCGTATGCAATGGTTTTCACCGATGATGTGGAACCGTCATCGGCTTTGACGCTTTGTTCATTTTCAACTCGAAGCAACTCGATCTTGCTTTCCAACCGTGCAATTTCGTTTATGTTTTCTTTCTTGGTTTCCGCGACTTCACGTTTCCATTCGGAAAGCATCGATGCTTTGGCATCGAGCTCGAGCTTGTGTTGACGTTCCAACATTTCAAACTGAATTTTCATTTCGTTGAGATCTTTGAGGGCTTGTTTCTTGGCTTCGAGCTCCTCGTTATAGTGTTTCTGTTGGTCACGGTATTTTGCAAGTGAACTACGGTTATTTTCAAGTTCAGACTGCGATTCTTTCCATTTAGCTGACATCGACGTGTACTCCACGAGCAATTGGTCAAGCGACTTAAAGTTGTGTGTTTTCAAGAAGTCTTCCAATTCGCTCAATTTCAAATTGGTTTCGTCGCTCTTTCCTGAGTAGTCGAGTAAATTCTGTTCCAAATTGCGGTTTTCGAGCTTGAGTTTCTTGATCGATTCATTCAATTTCAATTCCTTAACTGATAAAGCTTCGCCCTCCCGAAGCAACTGTTGAATTGTCTCATCTTTCTGGGCCAATTTTTCTTTATATTCTTTACGTTCTTTGTCAAAGCTGATTTTCTGTGGAGGAGGCGTTGCCGGTTGTGGAGATTCGACCTTTTCATTCTGCGGCGTTGATGGACGTGAAACCAATTCAGGATCCGCCGCAGATTTCTTCGACTTAGTTTTGGCCGCAAGCGCTAGTCTTTCCTGTAGAGTGAGCCGTTTTTTCTTATCTTTAGGCGTGGGCTCCGGCTCTGGCGAAACGGCCATTTCCGGCTCACTATTTGACTGTGGCTTATTTATGACATTAAAACTTGTGTCTTTATCCGATTTATGAATTGGAGAAGGTTCTGTGTTGTCGGCATTTGGCTTTGTAGCATGGTCCGCCATACTTGGTTGAGGTGGCATTCCGAAACGACATTTTTTTATTATTGTATCGGACGATCTAAGTGACAAAACTATATGCACACCAACATATTCTTACCTTCGCTCTATAACCCTCTCCTCCGCCGCCAATCAATGGAGCAAATGTCCCCAGGGAGTGACACACAAAAAAAAGTATATAAAAATTACACTCACCATAATCACTTCAGAGCGCAACACTATATCTCGAAAGGAAGGTATATACGTGTTTAGGGTGCCAGAAAGGATACATTCCCCTCTCTCATGTACCATGTACACCACGTTGTTAGCTATTTCTTTTTACATAGTTAATGCTCCATAATGTCTAAGCAATGTAGCGTAACCTAACGTTAATACAAAGGGAACAACACAAAATGAATGGCTGCACATGGGTCAAGAAAATAATACCAAAGAAAAAAAGAGGCTAGAATGAAATGGAACGAAATGGAATGAAATGATTCTGTTTTTGATGTTGAGCTCGCACCTTACCACCTATATATCCTGCCATAGCCGTGGCAGGTTAAGCTTTCATGCAAGAAGTCTCACACCCAAAGGAAAACCCATGTCTTAAGTTCTCGGTGATTAGCTCCTATTGTTCCATTTTTAGTGGGCGTATGTGGAGAAAATTCCAGTCGAACTGCATAAATTTTTCATGCAAGTTGTCTTCCAAAAACAGAAGTCCAGCGTCAGGGCTATTAAGATCGCAAATTAAATATTGACTGGCTCGCTTAACGCTAGTCTGGGGCTATCGCTAACAGCCGGCTTGTTATTAACCAATCCGGCAAATTTTTTTTTTACCGAATATTGTTACGGAATAACAACTGCTTTGAGAGACAGTGCCCCCCTTCTCCCCCTTGTTTTACATGTTGCTTCTCTACAATTCTCCCGTGTAGGAGTCTCTGAAATAATGCAACGTAGCGACAAAAAATTTGCTTGTAACCAACTTTTAAGCTTAAAATTTTAATCCCAGTAACATCACATAACGGGTATTTTCCAACTTTAACCATAAACCGTTGACAGAAGTCTGAGGAAGTGAAATAACTAAAAAATTAGGTTCGGGATCTTTCGTAGATGTGCCACATCATACGATTTCCACAGGAGATGGGAGAATGCAACGACCAGCAGCGGTCGATCCTGCCAGCTCGAAATACGTTACCGTCCATCGTAAGATTCATTTCTTTACAATACATAAATAATTATTGTATACACTATGTAGCAGTAGGACTGGTGGCACCACTTGCTGCAGGCTCTTCTTTGGCGCGAGGTGCAGCCGAAAGCAGAACCACTGGAGCCTGAACCGGCTGCGGAGATTGATGATGTGGTGCAACAGGCATAGCGACCGGATGGTATGCTTGCACCAGCGGATAGGGTCCGTACATTTGATTCTGACTAGCCCATGATTGTTGCGGAGCATGTTGTGGTGGAATTGGCTGCCCGTAGGATGGGGAATAGTACATATAACCAGCGGTAGTGGCAGTTCCAGTACCTGGTGGAGGTCCTGCAGGTGCGTGTTCTGCTTGCTGCTGTTGTAGTTGATGCTGATGCTGATGCTGTGTTTGATGCTGAACTTGATGCTGTGTTTGATGCTGATGATGGAGAAGCGGCTGTGCCTGAGGATGGTAGCCATACCAATAGTTCCCTGTATTGTAATCTGAGTAAACAGTGCTTCCCAGCTGGTACTGTCCAGCAGCTGCGACCTGGGGATCAACTTGTTGCGATGCTGGTGTGCCATTGACGGCAAGGGACCGAGAAACAGCACCGCCACCAGTAGCCTTGTTGCTGTCATCGACAGAGTACTGTGTATGTTGCTGGAAATCAGCCTTTGATTTGCGATGTCCATGTTTCTTGGTGACAATATGCGTATTCAAGTGGTTTAACGACCCGTAGCTCTTGCTACAGCCAGGGTACAGACAGTTGTATTTACGCACAATCTGGTTGTACCGTCTTCTAAACCGTCTACCTCGTTTTCCCTCATCCAATGGATCCAAATCTAATCCCAGATGTGATTGGTGCTGGATGCCCGGATATGGATATTGGAGGGGAGCCCCGGTAGCATGATGCGAGGCTACCATTTGTTGCAGATACACAGGAACCATATGGTAAGACAATGGAATCCCTCCGTTGGCATATGCCTGTGGATGTTGAGGACGTGGGGGCTGGGAATAGATTCCGGTGGTTGCAGGAATCGATGGCGATGTCGTTTGCAGCGATGCTGGTTTAACCTCTCCCGAAAAATACCTCAGATGGGATCTGATATTGGTCTGGTATTTGGAAGATTGGTTCGATTCTTTGAATGCGGTGCCCAAAGCTGGAAGCATGGGACTTTCAGTTGGAGTCAGTGTTTTTTGGTTTAAACGATCGTTAAGTCTCAGGTTGATCGATAAGTTCTTGGGCTCGTCCTTACTCTTAAGGTCGGACGGCTCTCCCTTGGAGGAATTGTCGTCGTTATACATCTAGGGTTTTTTCAGGCAGTCAAGGAAACGTTGCTCGGGTTAATTTTTTATAGCGGCAATCTGTCGTGGAATTTATCCGCTTATTCTTGTACTAATTGTAGTGACAAACCTTCGGTTATATTTTTCTATCTCGAGAGGTTAGTCAACAGGTTTTGGCGTCTGGTGCAAGATATTCCAATATATATAGAGGCTGTACCTAAGGAGAGATTTCAAATTAAAATTTTTGGGTTCAATTTAGACAATTATAAAGGTCTAAATTAATTCAAAAAAAAGTCATTGATTCAGGAGAGAAAATGTATACAAGAAATGTAGCATGAAACATTTTTAAAAAATAAAAGATTAATAAATTTGTATAAAAATATTTATTTGTAGAACATTTTTAAATAATAACTGCAGTAGAAAAAATATTTTTCTTTTGATATTATGATTTTTTTCCATTTTATGTTATTATTTGGATTCTTGTCATATGCACAATTCACCTGATGGTAGGTATCAGAAAAAAAATGCTGAGAGACGCACAATTCAACAAAAAAAGAAAAAATTTATTAGCAGGCCCTCTGTCTTTTACCCGACATTCTAATTCCTTTGCAGGAAAGTTGCAGTATCCTTAGTTATACATGGATCGTCAACTAGGACGCCCACACAATAAATTTGGGATTTATTATTTTTTTATTTTTAGGTTTCTGAGTAGTCTCTGTTAATAATCATAGAGTGTAAACCTTCACCTAAATTATGACATCCTTTAAACGCACACATGCACAAATTTCTGTCACCTAAAAATTTTTCGGATACTTCCTGTTTTCGCATCAACTATACCCAGTATGTGCCAACTTCTAAACCCCACTTAACTACGCCTGGGTAAAATTGCCATTTCAAAAATTAGGTTAGCACTACCGTTCCTATAGTCTAGGTTATTTATTACAGAATTTTTACAAATATAACGAGGTGTTTGAATATTGTCAGATTAGAATGATAAAATAGAAAGTAAGCGGTCTGGACACTTCAAAATATTTTTATGCGCAAATCGGGTTTCGCTATTTATTTCTTATTCTGCAACGGAGCGACTTGTACTTCATATCAACCATTAACTTATGCCAGATTGCATGGAAGCGAAATTACCTTCAAATACCTCGTCTAATAAACACAAGAGTCTCTTTGACTAACCAGATCTTGTCTTTTGTCAACTTGGTTATTGTTACGATTTTTTTAACGTTTTTTTCCTTCATTTCTAGTTTTGGGCGTTGTTGCGCGTCGCTACTCGCTTGCGTAGGTGGAGATCTTCTGACCATGATACCATTCCACTTGTATGATTTGGGGAATGCCGTAAACATTAACCTATCAATATTCTTAGTAAATAATACCGTGTCAGGTTGCTTAAAGTTCAACGGAAGGGGCCTGAATGTATGGAAGGAAACATTGCTTCAACCCAAATGATACATCAGTTCGCCGAACTGAGGTGCCGATAGGGACGTATCCGCATAGGGAAATAAAGTATGCGGCCCCATTTATTTTGGAAATTAGACTTTAGTGGCTGAAGGTTTAAAGGGTAATACCCCTTTACCATGGGGGAGGGGGATGAAAAATATTTTAGAAAGCAATAAAAAGACTAGTTTTAGGGTAGCAGAATTAGTGGATTTTAATTTAGTTTGTTTCTAGAAAGAAAGAATGTACATATGAGGCTTCCGCGTCGTCCGTTTCACTAATCTCGTACTTAGAGGTTTGAATGATTTCACAAAAGAAACAACTTTTCGCGATTTTCTTAGCTTTAAGATTTCTTTTGAGCAATTAGTGCGACATTTTTTTATACTGTTACACCGTGATGGAAATATACGTTCGTAGTATTATTTAGTAGGTATAATCAAACGGCAAAATGAAAGTTTATTTCGGCGTGACCATTAATAAAATTAATTAAATACAGAACGTGATTAAGACGTCGAACAAAGTCAATCACCCAAGGCGTGCTGATGATAGTGCGATAAGCTTCAAAATTACTAATGCCAGCATATTGCATATTATTCATTTGATTCTGACTAAGTGTGGAATGCCATTAACCTTGTAAACAACTTAATTTATTTGGCATTGATGTACAAACCGGAAAATAAATGAAAGTAGTGCATCTTGAACATATCATGTTAGCAAATTAGGAAGAAAAATAAATGAACAGGTATACAAAGCCACCCTCAAGAAAAAATGAGTATGAAACTTAGAGCTTGAAGCTAAAAGTAAACATTAGTATGTATAAAAATTGGTAACCAGTCAAACAAGCAAAAATTAATTCAAAATCCTACCTAACAGAATTTTCACCTTACCTTGCATCAAAATATATCGCCAATCCTATAAAGGAATCGTATGCTTTGTTCAGATTGGCGAAAGGTTTCTAGGTTAAATTGTAATCCATTGTTTTCGTAGAAGGATCATCGGAGATAGTTAACCTATAATTCAGTATTCTCCTAAATACCAACTCGTAATTGTTGCTAATTTCAGGTGGGAATTTTTAGCTGGATGTGTTCTACATATTTCACACTTAATAGACATTTTGATCTAAATTCTCGTGCGCACACATGCACATCGGCAATTTCCAGTACACAAAATCAAATAATAGACAAAAGCTGGCAATCGGGAATCCGTGTTATTATTGACAAATTCACTTGCCGATTACCCTCCTTTAATTGAACAAGGGAAACTTTTCGTTAAGCGAGAAAAAAGAAAATCTAGACTTTGCACTAATTCTGCTGTTGTTTCAGATAAAATTGCGTCTACCGGTACCTATCTCGATCACCCTATTCCCTTGGTTGCAATTTGTTTAGTACTAGACATGAACCAGGCTCCCAATTTGCTGTACTCAGCTTTTGGGGTTTTCTGGCGAATACACATTAGAGTATGCATGTACAGGTAAATCTACCCTCTAAACTAACTATTTTTTCACTGAAACTGTGGCCAGCAATGAAACAATACAAATGAGATTACAGCTTCAAAATATTGAAAGCCTTACTTACACTATCTAATGGCGGGGGAAGATTTAAAGTGTCAGGATTTCCTGGAACCCGGTTAGTTCCTACTTGCGAAATAGCCGGATTGTTTAATTAAACATGAAACTCCCAATTCTAGGTTACATACAATCTGTTGAGAAGCTGATTGCGTCGCGGGAAAGAAATAAAGCCGTGCTACTTAACCAACATTCGTATTATTTTTTAAGCCACTTTGTAGTCGTTCCATCTAATTATTTTGGATGAAGAAAATAGCGAGCGAAATACAATAAAAATTGGAACGACCTCGGAAGGTATTTCGCTACCGAGTTCCCGACATGTTTTTTTTGACAATAAGGGTTTTAGTGTCGATTTATCATCTTAGGACTAATGAAGCTTCTCAAACACAAAACCAATGTAGAAAGCTACAGCTTCTTTCTCCAATCCCTCAGCACCATATTTACCATCTGAACGCTTCATTCCTTCTACCAAGTTCTTGTTCAACCTGTTAAAGTACTTCGGAATTTCCTGATTGAAAATGTCAATAAAGTTCTTTTTGTACTTGAGTGCGAGCCCATAATCTTCGCAGAGTGATCGTAAGGTTTCAAAAGGAACTACATACTCTGGAACATCATCGATAGCATCTTTCAAATAGTAGTTGTACTTGTTTCCAAATGGCGGACGGAAAACTCCATCTTCTGGTGGCTCCTTGTCAAACGTAACTGTGTAAAGATCGTTTCCAAAAATACGTTTTCCGTTTTCAGAGGGTAAGTAATCTTGACGAACTACTTTATCCCTAATAAAATCAGATGACGGTATAGTTCCGATAAAAGTACCACCAGGACGCAATGACCTACTAACATTGTTCAAGATTGCACGGACTTTCTCCTCAGTTTCAAAGGCATAATGCAACGAGAACTGTGTAGAAACACAGTCCACTGGGAAGATCTTGTCAATAATACCAGGGAAATTGGGTTCCAAGATCTCAGGAATAGTAGCACCAAAGCAGTCTCCGGTAGCAAAACATGCCTCAAAACGGTACCGTTTGGCATCGCCACGTCTGCTCTGGTTAGGAATAAAACGTGCCTTGTTTTGAGAATACCGAGAGAAGGCTTCCTTCACTGACGCATCGGAAATGTCTATGCCGATGTACTGGTCAATCTCAACAAATTCACACTTGTTGAGATCGCCACCCTTGCCACAACAGAGATCGAGGATTGCAGATGGACGATTCGAATGGACATCTTTTTTAACAAAATTTCCCAAAAGAATATACTTGATCGCATTGTTAAAGTTACGAAGTTTGAAGATAGGTGATCTTGCCCGCGATCCTTGCAACTTGGATTGGTGTGTCCGTTGATTATAGTGGCTTCGAACAATGCTGTTGATATCACGCGAATTCTTATTAGAAATATGACTCTGGAATGTCTGGTATCGTGGCTGTCTATCTGGAATCGCGTTAATGGATGCTAGATATGGCGCTGGTGCCTGTTCGGAGCTAGATGCAACGGATGACGATGTAGATGATTCCAGGGTTGTTCCTGATATCAGTGGCCCAGTGCTTGAATGCAGCTCGTATCTGTGTCTTCTTTTTTGCCGCTCTCTCTCTCTTTCTCTTTCTCTTTCTTCTCTTTCTCTCGGATCTTCCACTTCTTCATTGTTTCTTTTGATTCTGGATGAAGCAGCAACCGTAGTCGTGCCATATTTTGCGTACTTATCATCTTGCACCTGTGCATATCCACGTGGACGAGATCCGTACTTGTCGTACTTATCTTTTTCTGTCTTGAGCCATGCTGGCTGCTCCTTCTGTTCACCAGAGTATGCTGATGCTACCTTGGGAGCGTTCTTGATAACCTCTCTACGAGAAAACGCCAGGGTCAGCTCAACGGACTTGAGTTTTGATTTTTCTTCAATTTGCACCGAAACCTCGTGATCTTCTGGCTGGATTTCTCCATTGGGTACACCAACTTGTTCTTCCGGTTCTGGGACAGCGTCTGAAGCGCTAGACTTCGTCTCGTTTAACATCACGATGTATGTTTGTACACTTGTATTGTAATATTTTATAGCTGTTTAATTTTTTTTAATATTACCTTTTCGGACCCAAGTTGGATTTTTTTTCTCTCATTCTTTATGACTGCGACATCTAACTAAATCCACTAAAGTTTGTGACCAGGATGCACCAAATTTAAGAGCTTACGGACTTCTTCTTTGTCTTTAACTACAACATGTGCACCATCATGTTTAAAGATTTTCACGTCACGAAATTTTGTAGCCAAATGTCTAGTCCGGACTTCTGGAACCACTTTATCTTGGGTACCATATATACAGATCACGTTGGTTCCTACATGCGATCCATCATAAAAGTGTTCCAATCCTTGGACGGTCCTCAACAGCGTAATACACTCCTCTAGATCGCCTTTTAAAGCAATATCCATATACGTCTTTCCCTTCGCTATTGAGACAGATGGAATGAATCCAGAAAAGAGAAGTGCAAACTGAAATTCCTGGCCATTTAGTTCCTTAGCTTGGCACACCAATGCACTAGCCATAGCTGCACCTTGGGAAAACCCAACAATGCCGTCATATGGTCCGTTTTCACGAAGGTATTGCCTGAAAAAGTCAATGCACTCGTCAAACCCACGACAAACGTTTTTTTCCTCCAGAAACTTGAACCAGTAACGATGGTTGTTTCTTGAAACTAGTTTCCTCCACCGGGATTCAGGATCTTGACCAATTCCAGGAATTTCATCCATACTACCAAACGTAAAATAGGGACTTAAATAATCTGCACTCCACCCTAGCTTCTCCATCTCCTCATGCAATACAGCCGTCTGGTTAGCTAATGATCCAGCACCTTGCATGTATCCAGGTAAGAAAAGCACCTTCATTGTTAAATACAAGTATATATCACTGTTAGTATTGTTTCTGTTTTACTTTAATCATTATTTCGTACTCACTGTTCTTATGTTCTTGGAGTCTTGTTGAGGGGTAATTTGCACTGGTTGTATGCGATAGATCCGAACCGAGTAAATCGTGGGGAAATTTACAGGTTAGTATCCCGTAGGTTCGTTTTTAGTTTTCTCCTGATAAAACATTCCGTTCCAAAGGCCATACTTTCTTTGTATCGAATGGGGAGGGGCTCAATATTTGGGGGAGAATGAAAGGTGGAACTTGTAACATGGTTTCATTATTCATCGAGAAAAGCTTATCCACTAATGGGTAGAAGAATAGCCGCCAACCGTTGCCATAGTTACAACTACGGAGTCAACTTGTTTAAATCATGCGCGATCGCATATCTGGTAACACGGTCAGAATAATCACAAGGTTACAATGATTTGCGAAATTACAATTTCGTGATCTACGGATTACAAGCGATTGATTTTACCACTACTGTATATTTCGATCCGAAAGTAAGCCAAGCATTAGTTAGCGAGAATTAAACTCTAATATAGTATGCGCCACTTCCTTGCTAGTCCCTGTCAGAAACAATAGCGGATAATGTTTTATCTATAATTAGATGAAGTATTTTTAATTGTGCACCTCAAGTCTCATTAACAATCGCTCCATTACGAAGAATAAGGTTTATGCAAGCGACTTCATTTCTGGTAAAAATTTCAGCTTATTATTGTTACTGCCGCTGCTCTCTTTAAGTTCCCTTGTTTTTCACAATAGCTTGTCTTTCGAGGCGGCAGAAGGTTTATCTATGTACTGTGCCAAAATAAAATATGCTGGATTGCATGAAAGAAAACCAGAGTTTCTCTTGGGCACAAGACACGACCTCATGTCATAAGACATCGAACCATGGGCAAACTAACCTTCTTCAGACTCTCTAAAGACGTGGAGTACTTTGTTGGGTTTGAAAGGTTGACAAACTGAATGAACACCTTACCAAATAATGCACCACCTTCAATTTAATCTTGATATCATTTAATTAAATGATCAGGAACTAGTTCAAGCTAGGGTAAATGTATGGGGAGGAAGAAATATTCCTGCATCTCGTCTAGTTATCTTGCCTAACGATCATATGATAAATAATTTTGAGGTAGTTTATTTTGCCAAAGACAGTCCATCTAGTAGATAAGAAAATAATGTCTGTCGAAGATATATTTGCAGAAATTCAACAACAAATTGTCCAAGAGTAAGTATTAACGATTGGTAAATATTTTTTCTATTGTTGCCATGATAAACTAACCGGCCACAGAAACTCGTATCAAGTTGATCTACAGGAAATAGAACAGGACTTCAATGTTGCAGTTGCTCCGTTTAAAGATGCATGTACTAAACTACTAAAATACAAACCATCTGCATTAATTGAGTTGCGAGAAAAACCTGATTGTGGCATTCATGACCTTGACAGCCTCAAAACTGTCTACATCATCCATGTCAATCGTGCTCGCGATTCCAAAGGTAAACAGGTTTCAGTAGATCGATTGATCCATAAGATGAATGAGGAGGTTGTATATTTACTCTTGATCAATCATTACTTTGATGGTCTCTCCAAAAACTTTGACAAGCCATGCATAAAGTTTCTTGATTTGATCATGTCCCCAAACAATAAAGAAACCATACTCGAATCCCCTGTTGATTACAATAGCTACTTATTGGGATTATTACGACTCATTGATATGATGGTCGAATATACTGTCATGGTTATCATCAAACCAGACAAAGATTCACCACAGAACTACAGCATTGCTACGATCAACCATCAGGTTATTGCTACGCTAAACAATGAATTTAAGTCATTGGACTTGAAGAATGATAACATCAGAAGAAAATTTGACGGCCTCAAATACAGTTTCAAAAGAATTTCGGATGTGTTGTATGATCTTAGCATACGACAGTTGATTAAACATCCCAAAGATATTATTTAATACTCATTCTATAATAATTATTTCATGCTGATTTGTGGCTACCTTCGAGCCTTCTTCTTCAATTTGTACCTTTTGCCTTTTCGTAGGCTCATTATCATCGTTTGATATACCTCTCTTCTGAATCAACTGATCTTCTGGTTGAACAAAAACTTTATCTGTGGAAATCTCGATACAATCCTTCGTCCCACTCGCTGTGCTCTTAGCTATTACTTTAACATCGTCTGATTTGGAAGCTACCAAGCCTTTAATCTCTTCTGGTAGATTTGCATTAACAACCTTCCCCACTTCATCTTTTGCTTCATTTGTCTCGATTTCTGCTAGTGGCTTAGGTATATCCAGACCAGTCTCTTTCCCGTTTGGTTCCAGCGCTGCTTCGTCAACTGGCTTCGCTGCCGAAAGTTGTTGAGAGGCATTTGCTTCATCAATGGCTTTTAGTGCTTTTGCTACTTCAGTAGCTCTGGCTTCTAATAATGCCTGTGATTCCTCGCGAGCTTTAGCATATGCTGCAGCCTTAGCATCCATTACCACTGTCAGTTCACGTTTCAACTCTTGTTCTGCTTTCATTTTAACAATGAAATCATTGTACAACGTTGGTTGTTCTTTCATGATAGTTTCAACTTGCCTCCGGAATGCTTGCAACATCTCATTGGCAAAAGGGAATATGTCTCTCTTAGCTAATTTTTTAGGCTTGGAACCTTGAACATCGACTTTGTTCTTTGACAAATCCAGATCATAGTTCATGTACATTTTCAAATAAATCCCAACGATTGTATCATCGATGAGGGAAGTTGGGCCAAACCCATTGTTCAACTTTTTCATGTCATTGACCGCATGCAAGAAACAAAGTAATGGTTTCATTTCTTCGGGTATTCCTGAGTCACGATAGTTCTTGATTAAGTTTTGTGAAGTTGTGAGGAACTGCTGATGTGACACTTTCAACATGAAATATTCCGAGAAGTTGAAGTTGTCCCCAATTTCAAGTGAAGTTCTTGTCATCTTGCAGATTGATGAACACAACCCCTCCCAGGCAGAATACAAGTTCACCATTGTGGAATTTGATCTTCTAAGCTTAGGCAACATCAGAATTAAGCTTATTATATCCTGTTCATAGGTTAAAAGTGTGATAAAGAACTTTGAATATTGGTATGTGTAGAAGAAGTGCTTACCTGGACGTTCATTTTCTGGCTTCCAGATAAGCACTAGAGTCTTTGAAGTGGCTTTCAATGAAATAAAAGATGACATTTCCTCCAAGGCTTGTTTCAGTTGGCCAAACTCCTCGAAAAGAATCTTTGCCAAACGGTATCGATACTTGTGATGCCATTTTTTCTTATCATAGGATGCCACTTTCTTCAAAGCAGTGACAATTACATTGTAGAATTCCTTCTTGGTTAGAGGAACGTTGTCAACTTCCAACGAAACCACGGGGTCGGCTTTTAAGTACTTCAATCCTTCTTGGAATGAAAGTTTGTCGTTCTTAACATACTTGTAGATAGCCGAACAGATACCGTAGTGAGGTTCAATAAAGTGCTCAGCATTCAATGAGCTTTCGAAGGCAAGCCTACTTGCAACCATGAGTGTATCCAAAACTAATATTGGATCTTTGTCCAACTTTTTTTGAATCTTTGAAAGGTAGTAATAGTTGTTCCAGTCTTTAGGTTTAGCTTTAATTGCAATATGGAATGATTGCTGCATCACCTTCAAGCAGAGTTTCAATGGAACTGGACTAACTTGTGCAATATTAACAAAGGCTGCCCCTGAAGTCTTTCGAATAAATGTAGGATTGCTCTGGACTTTAAAAGCATGCATCAACATTGGCTCCATACAAGCTCCGTACATTTCCTTCCCAAATGAGGACATTAACGATCCAACAATAGGCTTAATATTTTGCATCTTATCAACCCCAAGTGTATTAATTGCCATTAAGTAGCAAACAAGCGATTTCCTCTGGAGATTTGCAGTACTCACTTTTCTATCAGGGACTGTGAGTTTATCGGACGTCCAGATCAAGTCATCCTCAACTAAGAAGCCATAAGCTTGTCCCAATAGAAGCCAACTCTCCATTCTATTGGTGCAATATATCAAATCATTCTTCAACAACATAATGATATGCTCTAATTCAACTGCTCTACTTTGCATATTCTTCTTTCTTGCTTTGTATGAAGTAAAAATTAACAATGCTTCCAAGTAGTACAAGCCATTCTTTATGATTTCAGCATCTTCGGGCTCCTCGAGGTCAATAGTCAATAAACTGTGGAAGGCATCTCTTAAGTAACGCGGAGTCATTTTGGCAGATTCCAAGAAGTAATCTAATGTGGCAGAATTCCTACCTAAAATATCTGATTCTTCCAAGTCAGGATCTCCTATGACTTCGTAGAAGTCATCGATAATTCCTTTAGTGTCGTGTTTGGGAATGTGTATCATTGGGTTTTTTCTAAAGCACAATGGGAGCACAAACTTTGAGAGCTCATTCGTAGTTGCTCTATCCATCTTATTTTTAATTGAAGCACCATGTTCTTTTGGTACAAAATTATCAACTGAGATCTTGTATCCATACCGACAGGTAATGATTTGAGCAATGTCTTTCTCGGAAGAACAGTCCAATTTGAATAAAATTTCTTGTGACATCTTCAAAAAATGACCACTAGCCAGGTCACAGACATTTCTAAGTCCCAATTGGTCATGAACTATACTGACTAAATCACTGACAACTTGGTTTGAATCGAGCTGATCCTTTGCCATTATTTCGGCTCGGTAATAAACAATAAAAACAGAAATTGTTAAAACAAAAAAGTCCTTTAATGTCTCATAAGCTTCTTTGGATCGGGTGTAGGTGGAAGTTTTCAAACTGGAAATTAACGCAGCTTCCTCGTGAATGCTAAACAAATAAAATAATTCAACACATCTGAGCAAACGGTTAAGTATGTCCCTAAACAGGTCTGACAGATCTAATACCCATTCATTCTCAGAAAGGTTCCTTACAAAACATGTTAAAATGTCTCCATAAAAACCAATAATTCGCAAAAGAGTACTCCTCCTGCTGTCTGTAGGTAAGATGTTGTAGTCATTGCTCTCGAGGTACGATTGTATGAATTCTAAAACACGCTCAAATCCATGTTGTATGGTAGCAGAGTCATTGGTGCTGTAGTAGTACAGAAATAAGATACTCCAAAGACTTAATTTCATATCCACGGTGGATGAATTTAAGAAATTCTTTATGGAATTTAGAGCCCCTTCTTCGATGCTATTGTCTGATTTTTCTTCGATTAGAATACTCTCAAGGAGCTGAATTGATTCTCTGCTATCTTCATCAGTATCGGTATAAAGAATTTTTGAAAATATTGACGATACCGAAGAGGTGGTTAGTTGGGACTTAATGCTGGCAACATTTACTTCAGAGATATTCTCGTAGTTTGGAAAACTTATGCATAAATCGTAAGAACTATTTTGGACGAGGTCCAAGAGCTCTTGCAACTTTGACATGATGTAAGTGTTTTCTTCCAAATTGTTGGTCCTCGCCCTTTCCATGTGGATCGAGCACCACTGATATCGGCAATATAACTTAAAAGAGAGCTCATCTTTGGTTCCCTTCAAGTGTACTAGGTACCATTGCCAGCGCTTCATTTTATCCAAATACTTGATCATCTCAATTCCGAGGTTGTTTATCAAAGTTTTAAAATTCTTTTGGGCACCTTTCTTCGCTGCTTGCGAGATCAATGCTCCTATTTGACTTTTTGCTTCGATGTAATGCTCAACAAGTATTTCGTAAACGCTGACTGAAACAGCCAATCTTTGCAAGGTTACTTCTTGACTCTTGTAATTCTCTAGGATAACATTTTCAAACTGAAGTACCCATTCTTTAACTTGACCAAAAAGTTTATCACTCCAGCATGTTTCTATGATTAAGGACACATTCTGATGCAGCAACCCCAACAATCTCTCCAATACTTTAGTCTTGATTGAGATGAAATGGATGTCTTGTTCATTTAAATCCACGAAGAACCGTCGTATATCTTCCGGCGTCTCGTAGTCAGATATGTTGGGAACTTTTTCGTATTTGTCAGAATTATCAAGATTGGAACTTTTGCCAAATGTGTTAAGTACTTCCAATAACTTAGACTTTTCTTCTTCGCTTGTTTTTGACTGTGCAGTTGAATTGGCATTTACGTACAAGGATTTTGTGAACAGAGATCCCCAATCACTAATAATTTCCACAAAGTCTTGGATGTATGATCTCTCAGGAATATCATCTGGTAAGTATAGTAATGTCACGTCATTGAATTTGAGATCATCTTTCAATATATCCAAATACAGGTTCAAATTTTCAAAGAAGCGTTTGGTTTCATCAAAAAAATGACGTTTGATCTCGATTTCAGGAATGTCTGGTTCAGCTCTTGCTAGTCTTTTGGAGGAACGTTGAACCTGATTATATCTCACTTCGTCGTCTTGCTGCACTTCTGCTGGTTGCTCTTGGGCAGGAGCTTCAGCTATGGATTCTTCTTCGACTTGGATCTCCTCCTCCTCGACGTCAATTTCAATGTATTCGGCTGGAAAATTAAAATTGATGCGTTCCAAGGGTTGTTCTCCTAAAACATAAGGATCGAGGTACTTCACCTTAGATTTCTGCACCTCATCCATCTTGTTGTTATCGAACCTGCTTTTGAGGTCGTCGGTGAATGTTGCTAGTATTTTACTCCAGTTATAATCAGGAATACTGAATGATACATTATTTAATGCAAGAGTTTTTCGAATCAGATTTTCATACTCTTCTTTGATTGGTAAAAGAAACGATAACTTTTGGATGATTTCTTGTTTGCTTTGTTGAAACTTTTTGTACTGCTTCGATGATGTGTTAAATACGTGGAGATTGGCAAGTAATTGCTTGAGATTTTGCGGTGCATCCGAAGGTAAATAGTCATCACTTTCTTCTTTGCTAGAAATTGAGTATTCCAAGGCAAATCTTGCTAGTCTGTGTGCCTCGAGAAAAACAAATATTTCATACAAAAGACTCAATAGCTTCTCGTCACCTTCTTGGTACATCAATGAAATGCATAAATCGTCGACTAAAGTGTAGAATAAGTCTCTGAATTTGGCCTTTTCCGACATATCGGCTGAGTCTATCTTAGCCATTTCCTTGGCCATGCCGAGTTTCAATAGTTTGAAATAAAGGAAACCACGGTTTCTAAAGATAAGATAACGCAAGGACTTGACGTTTGGAGAAAGGAATGACAATTCACCCACGATGGTATTCGCACCTCCATTTTGTAGGCCCCGGATATATTCTTCTTCTTCTAGAAAATGATTGGAAACCACTTCGAGCTTGAACAATTCTTCGTACGACTTATAAGCTTCCTGAAACTGTTTATTTCTTTGTAGATCAAGAGCAGACTGAAAAATCTTGAATGCCTGCTCCACTTGGAACTCACGAGAATGTTCCTCTTCCAAGTCTTTCTTTGATACTGTTGGATCTTCCGTTAAATTCAACGGAAGAAACGATGACTGGACGTTAGTACATATATTTTTGGGATAAATCACAACATCTATTACTGCTTGTGCAAGGCAACATATGAGTTGCAACTGTATAGTATCGAACATACCATTTTGGCGATGTGGAGTTTGACGTTAACTAGTTTTTGTTCCAAGATAAATCTAAACTTAATCGAATCATACGCAGGAAAACAGTAAACAATTATGTTTTGGTTCCTAATTACATTTTCTTTACCACACAGTCCCTGGTGTATATTACAAATTAATCTATTAAAAGGATCGCAAGAGTAATTAATACTCTGTTTGTAGTTCGTTCTTTACTTCTTTGTTAAATGATGGTCTTCTATCTTCTCTTCAACCTCTTCGTTGGAAATCAGATTATCCTCTGTATGAAGCATGTCTTCCTTCTCGGCCTCTTCACGTTCTCTCTGTTCTTTTTCTTCCTTCACAATGCGACGCCCACCTCTAAGGTACCATACCATATGGCACAGAACAATACCAATTTCAAGGGTTAGTACAATGGCATACAAAACCATACTCAATATGTCCATAGTGCCAAAAACCACACTCAATATGGACAAAAGAGCCCCTGTTGAATCCAAAAACAAAAAGACAAAGTTGATTCCTACAACACGTCCCTTTCTCTTTGCTAATTCAAAGTATGGTGGAATTAACCCTACGGCTAACAACACGGATGCGATAATTCCTATGACAAGCATGGGCCAATGGATACCTCTTTGGTAGAGTGGATGCAACCACACAATCAACCCCGCTTCTAACCCAACACTTATTATCACAAACAACCCTACCGTTAAGATCAACCTGCGATTTGAAACTTTATAGGGAGGATAGTAAAGGGTCTGTGCCCATGAAACTAAGCAGAAGAATGTAAACAACTGGGGTTGGATCTTTAATGGAATCGACCCATCTGTGCCAAAGAAGTAGATCAGAAAGGGAACTCCACTTGCTGTCCACAAGAACATCATAAGTGGCGGGATGCCCTCGCACTCCTTAACTCTGTAGTTCCGTATGATCTGTGGGACAAGCTGGATGCACCAAAAGATGGTCCCAGCTGTACCCAATACATTCTCAGCAATCGCATTATACATGTTGGATAGAAGTTTTCCCGTTTAGCAGAGTGGGTTTCTCTGCTACTTTAAATACTAATTAGTCTAGCCCATCACCTTGTATCACATTAGGAAAGGCGTTGCGCGCAATCCTATTCAGAAAATTCCGCACCATATCTGCTCAAATTGCGTAGCTAAAATGGAAAAAATACCCTCGTGCCTGTAAACCTTTCCACAGAGGTATTATGTCAAACAAATATTATTAATGTGGCACACTTCAAAAAGAAAAAAAAAACGACTCCGATTATTCTGATTCACTGTACTGGAAGTCAAACTGGCTTTCCTCAAGCTCCATTTGATTCCTCTCTTCTAACTCCATAATATCTTCTTCTTCCTCTTCCTCTTCCTCTTCCTCTTCCTCTTCCTCCTCTTTTTCTTTTTCTTTTTCTGCCGCTGAGCTCGTTGCATCCTTCAATGCCACTTGCACGTTTTTTTTATTGAGCAAATCCGGGGTACTATCAGAAGTCGCAATATTAATTTCTGACTCGTAACTTTTTGCATCCGTGTGCATCAGTGGTAGTGAGCTCTTTGTTCTTGGGCTCAGGGCATGACCAGGATCATACACGAACTCCCCATTTTCATCTACACGGAACAATTCGTCTGGAAGTTCCTCATCCAAATTATTGGCCTCTTCCAGAAAACCACTGTGGAGTGTTGGTGCTTCGCCTTCATTACTTTCTGTATGCCCCTCAGTGTCTTCGAAAAAAAATCCTCCCTCCTCGCTATGGCTTTCCAATTCATCTTCTTCTAACGCCACTGGCAATTCGGATGACACGCTTTTGAATAAGAATCCAGACTCTTCTTTGTTTTCTGAATCATTTTCGGGATCAATTTCTTTAATGGTGTCCTCGTGCTGAACCGAGTCAGATACCATAAACCCACCTTCCTCGAAATCTGATCCAGACGATTCATCATGAACGCTGTAATCACTACTTTTATCTTCCTCTGGCTCGCTCAATTCATCTAGAGTACCATGCTGTTTGTTTAATCTTGCGGAAATGCGCAATTTAAGCAAGAAGAATCTCCAACTCTTCAAAGAGTTTAATCTAACAGCATTTCGTTCATCTTCTCTTTCCTCTTCCAATAAGTTCTCAAGTACCAAATTCAATGCTTCCTTGTATTGTTCATCAATCACAATACCTCCTTCACGCGCGGTGGGGTTTCGACCAGATCCTTTCACACCGGGTTTTCCAAAATCAAACGCCACTACTGCTTTGGCATAATCAATATCCAAAATTCTAGCTGCCTTCTCTGCCAATTTCATGGAATAAATACCAGTGGTGTCCAACAAGTAGCCATGTTCTGGCATCATGTTAAGAGTATAAATATCAATGTTCCGGTAGGCATTTTTGGGAACAATTCCATCAATAATCGGTTGAGGTTGGTATAAATTCGTCTGAAACTCTGCATACAATCGAGTGAACTCCTCATCTTCTTCTTCCATGACTTCGCCGCCTTTGAATCTGGTATTTTTCTTCATCTTCAATGGTTGCACTCCGATTTTCAACACACGTCCCTTCATATACCAAGCTTTTGCTGACCTTAATGAAAACACATGAGATCTTTTGTACACGGGAATCACTTGACTTGGCTTCTTGGATGTTTTTGGTCTAAAGGTACCTAGCTTACTCGATTCATCTTTGGGGTATATCACTTCGTTTTGTTTAAGTTGCAGTTCGATGGCATATGTAGGGTGATTCTTAAAATCTGCTAGATTGTTGGGCATTCCTTCAGTCAAATCACGATTATGAAACTCGATAGATTCAAGTACATCTAATCTGTTTGGTTTAAGTCTTAATGAGCTATTACACTCCCTTAAAACTTGCTGATACCAATGATTATCTTCATCTGACCGAAAATGGATCTTTTTCTTAACGGTTCGAGCGTTGTAAAATTGACTGTATCTTCTAGTAACATCTTTTACTCCACCCAAACGATCATACGCAATGGCATAATAAAGTTGGTTCCTTGCTTCACTTCCTGGAGGTTCAAATTTCGACTTACGACGTGTTGGGACCGTTTCGAGATGCTGAAGCACGACGGGATCAATACTGATCCATTTTTTGGAATACCTATTCCACACTTCAGCCCAAAATACTGGATATGATGAATCCTCGAACGTGTACTTGGAGCTGTTACTTGAATTGACGGTTGTTGGCTTGTTTCTTAGGCTCGTGAGTAATGAACTTTTGGAATTGTGATTTGAAGGGGCTAAACTTCGCTTTTCTTCCTCTTCCGCGTCTAGATTGATTTCTGGGAATGATGCTGTAGATGTAAAGTCGGGTGGTTGTAATGAAAAGATTAAACGGGCATCCAATCCTAATGCTCTTAACAAGCAAACAAAAGCCTGTGCAGCTAGGTCTCTTGTTCCTCTAAATTCGGATGATAATTTTGTAAACTTCTCCATGGACATGTTTGGTTCTGATCGAGTCTGCTTTATCTTAAGCTCATTCCAATTCTTTCTTACAATCCCCTGTGATGATGTACGCCATTTCTGGCCAAAAGTCTTCATAACTTTTGTTAGTCCATCTAGAAATTTGCGAGATTTGACGGCGTTGATCGTTTCCTGTTCGTTTGGAAATAGTAGTTGGATAGTTTGGTGGGAAACTATCCGTTTCAATTTCTTCCCCAAATGGTAGTCGTTACACCATTTATTTCGTATGCATCCATGAATAAGAAATGTGACTAGATACAACTGGTGGAATGTCTTTCGATAAACTCTTTCTTCTTTGGATATTGGCACAAATGTCCGTTTTTTTGTAGGAACCTCTGGAACTTGTATCAATGTGAATGTTAATGTTTCTGGTTCGGGTTTCTTAGCTTGTAGCTCAAACGGTATGTCTTCGAAATCAGAATCGGAGTCGGAGTTAGGTTTGACGTCGATCCCGTCCAAATTTACGTCTTCAAAATCCCCTTCATCATCGTCATCATCATCACTGACACTGATTACTTCAGGAGAAACGCTTGGAACTTCAATCGAGCTAGGTTTTGTGCGCTTCTTACGCGTAGAAGGATCTGAAGTAATTGCTGTTTGCCTCTTTTGTCCTTGCACTAGATCTCTGTAATGTTCGTCTGGAAATGACATATTATCAGCCTTCAATGAATCATAAAGCACAATGAAATGATTACAATCAGCTCCAATGCTGTACGTTAGAAGTACAGCTTTTGGATTTATGTAAGCTTTAGCAGCTAGATTTACCTGGTCTGCAGACAAAATAATCGCGATCGATGCCTCCAGAGGACTTGTCAAATAAACTACACTGCTCCGAAAGAGAGCTAACGATGAGATGTTTCGACCAATAATACGACATAGCCGACTTCCAGTACGACATGGTTTTCCTTTCAGCACCACAGCAGTTTCCTATTTAGTAAATGAAACGTTTGTTACTCATAAATCTACCGACAAAACCCATCGAGAGCTTTACAACAGTTTAAAGAAATACAATAAGGAACCCCGAATTGAGCCAACCATTCGCCAGTTGCTTGTTTTACTACAAAAGGAGCATCATGGTTTGCATATTCCCTTGAAGCCGCTGTCGCTTCCTACTCCGTACAAACCCAACAAGTTGGTGGAACCTTTACTCTTTCACATCATACTTTCCATTCATTACCTCAGCAATAATAGCAAGCACGCTATACAACAGTCAAAGAGACAAAAGGACTATCTTATGTCTGTCTACAAGAAACTTCATCCATCCTCGAAGCAATCAGAAGTGTTGGTTCAGATGAAGGAAAAGGCGTCGCAACTTGTTCACGCGGTATCAGACAAGGAATATACAATATCGGAGCCGTTAGAATTGGCTCTCTTATGTCTATATACCCTCGAAATACCTATGGATGACTTGCCAGCATGGATTCGTTCAATTACCGGACCAAACATTATGTCTTCTTGTCAGGATTTGTCGGGACTAACCAACATTCCTCCACCAGTCCTTGCTGACATCTTGCTCCGTACTCCCATGTCGAAGGCTGAGCTTCATCTCCAACTTGATATATGGCACCAATTTATGGCCATAATCACCACTGCATATATTGAGAAAGCTTCTCATATCAAAACATGTTTTAATAACCTCATTTTTTATTGCATTTTTTACGATACCAAGGCACTAAGGAAACTCATTTTATCGACATTCTCTTACTTCAATGATCCTCGGTCGGGAATAAAGATAAAAGGGTTTGATGATTCATACATCAACGAAACTCTATGGGAGTTAGCCATTACCTCCATTCTAAAATCTGATTCTACTGATCCAAGAATGAGTTCTGATATTATAAGTACTCAGGAAACGTTGGTCAATTTCTTTTCTAAGTGTCCTGATGGTAACATAAACCACAATCTTACTCTCAAGGCATACTTAGGGATAGCATTAGCGATTGAATCGAAATCAAAGCAAAAGAGCAAACTGCTAATGAAATTGGCAGAGAATAAATTCTTTACTGGCACATATTCTGTGGGAAAGAAGGAAATGGTAGCTTATAATGTGAGCAAGATTCTTCTTTCGGGCTCTCCTGAAGAGTTGCTTCATGATTTCAACTCAGCAACAAGACAACTGTCGAATTCATCAATTATTTGGCTTAGTTTCATACACAAATTAAAATCTTTTGGGCTATTGAACGAATCTAGATGCATACGGATCATTCAGGAGCTTGTGAAAATTAAAGACCAAATCATCATCAGTAAAGATATCGTGTCTGCGTTAATTCAGCCTCTCAAAGGATTAAATCTGATGGATCGATTCATCAACTCGTTTGGAGATGACACAAAGCTTCTTATGTCGTTTTCGAAGATTATACTACCCGTGTATATTTCAATGTTGTATCGAAACCACAGCTCCACCAAGCTGCCTCGGAGTTCGTATCCATGGGATTCAGGAAAAATTAAACAAAATGGATACAAAGGTTTTGAATCAGCTGTCGCTTACGCTCGACACTTATATCATACCCAATTTGAAAAGAAATCGACACGTATTGTTGGTGTATTTTTAAAGGGGGAAGCCATAGCTAATCCCCAATCGGTGTATTCTTTGTACCAACGAGAGCTCGAAAACAACAATATACTTCCTAACGAAGCTTGTTTGTTGGCACTTATCCGGGCAGCAATGAAGGAGGTTGATCTGTCTGTTATAATGTGGGATAACTTGTATGCCCCGCAGGTTGTCATCCGTGAGTTCAAGAACTGTGTTCAACTCCAAGATGAACAGTCGGTAATTCCGTCCGACAAGTTGTGGAAACAGTATATTCAAATGCTTCATAAATATGACTACACTTCGGAGCTTGCCAGTATAATACATCAATGGGAGAAGCTTGAGTTCAAACCGAGCTATGATACTTTATTATTACTTCTAGCTTCACTCCCGGAAGAACACGGGACAAGATACATTCAACATTTTGATAAGGTTGACGGTGATAGTGAGAGATTTGGACTAAGCAAATCATCTAGATGGCAATGGCCAACTAAAGAAGATCTTGAAAGGTTCAAACAAAAGGATAAGAGATTTCAAACTAATTAGAATATATTTAGAACAATCTCAATAAAATAGTATTTTTACGAGATTTTGCACCCATTTGACAAATTCGAAAAAAATTTACAAAATTATAAACTAGAAAAATCAATTTGATCTCGGATTTCTCGGGTAGATTTCTTTCCTGACCTGGCTTGCTACAAGCTTATATCCTTGATCTGCTGGCCATGGTTGGTAGATAAAGACTCCGTCAGGTCGGTTAGTGTCATTTTGCGCGCTCGGCAACAATTGACCAATCAGATCAAGTTGTGCCGCGACTGAAAATTCGCATATAAACCTCGCGACCCCAGACTCTTTTGTGTTGGAATCATTATTCATAACTTAAATCATGTTGAAAACCACCTTTAGAGCTCCTTTAACTAGAAGCTTTGCCACATCTTCTTCTTTGCTTTCAAAGACCAGAATTGAATCTGATGCTTTCGGTGAAATCGAAGTCGATGCTTCCAAGTACTACGGTGCTCAAACCCAAAGATCCAAGCAAAACTTCAAGATTGGTGGTCCAGCCGCTAGAATGCCAATCCCAGTTGTCCGTGCATTTGGTATCTTGAAGAAGGCTACTGCTATTGTTAACCAAGAATTGGGTGCCTTGGATCCTAAGTTGTCCGCTGCTATCCAACAGGCTGCTACCGAGGTCGCGGAAGGTAAGTTGGACGAACACTTTCCGTTGGTTGTTTTCCAAACTGGTTCCGGTACCCAATCCAACATGAATGCCAACGAAGTTATTTCCAACCGTGCTATCGAAATTTTGGGCGGTGAAATGGGTTCAAAGAAGCCAGTCCACCCAAACGACCACTGTAACATGTCTCAATCCTCCAACGATACCTTCCCAACTGTCATGCACATTGCTGCCGTCACGGAAATCACTCACTCCTTGTTGCCAGAATTGACCAAGTTGCGTGACTCCTTGCAAGCCAAGTCTGAAGAATTCAAGGACATTATCAAGATTGGTAGAACCCACTTGCAAGATGCCACCCCTTTGACCTTGGGTCAAGAATTCTCTGGTTACGTTCAACAGTTGACCAACGGTATTGAAAGAGTTGAAAAGACCTTACCAAACTTGCAATTTTTGGCTCAAGGTGGTACTGCTGTCGGTACTGGTCTTAACACCAAGAAGGGATTCGATATCAAGGTCGCGGAAACTGTTTCTCTGTTGACCGGTTTGCCATTCAAGACTGCTCCAAACAAGTTTGAAGCCTTGGCTGCTCACGATGCCATTGTCGAAGCTTCTGGTGCTTTGAACACCGTCGCTGTTTCGTTGTACAAGATTGCCAACGATATCAGATACTTGGGTTCCGGTCCAAGATGTGGTTACGGTGAATTGGCTTTGCCAGAAAACGAACCAGGTTCGTCTATCATGCCTGGTAAGGTCAACCCAACTCAAAACGAAGCCTTGACCATGGTTGCTACCCAAGTCTTTGGTAACAACGCAGCTGTCACCTTCGCTGGTGCTTCTGGTCAGTTCGAATTGAACGTCTTCAAGCCAGTGATGATTGCTAATTTGTTGTCTTCCATCAGATTGATTGCTGACGGTGCTGCTTCCTTCAGACTCAACTGTGTTGACGGTATCCAAGCTAACGTTGACAAGATCGAGAAGACTTTGCATGAATCTTTGATGTTGGTCACCGCCTTGAACCCAAAGATTGGTTACGATGCTGCTTCTAAGACTGCCAAGAATGCCCACAAGAAGGGTTTGACCTTGAAGCAGTCTGCTTTGGAATTGGGTGTGTTGAACGAACAAGAATTTGACGAATGGGTCAGACCAGAAAAGATGATTGGTCCAAAGGACTAATCGCGGTAGGATTTTACATAGTCAAATACCACTATTTATTAGGAGCTCTGTTTTGTGTATTTTTTCAGCCATTTGTACCTGAAAGTCGTGGGTGCAAAAAAAAGCTTTTTTTTCTTCTTTTGTGACCCCTGGATGTTTGCCAGTTATAGGTCGTATATTTTTTGCAGTCGTGTGGTGCACAGATTGGCCTCAATTATCATCAAAATGGTTGATGAGCCGTGGCATACCGTCGACCAACCTTGCGGCAGAATGTCGTTATCCAGCATACTACAGCGGATTCAGCGAAAAGGACAGATACAGCAGCCTGTCAAGAATGTCAGCCCTACCATAAGCCAAAACAATACCAATAAAACTACTCTGCTACCATTAAGTCGTCCTGTTGATCCCGTAGTGGCTCGTTTAAAGGAAAAGAGACGGTTGGAGCGAGAAGAAAAGGAACGTGAAGCAAGAGAGAAGAAAGGTTTACCACCCAAAAAATCAAAACCTGTTAGACAACCAACTAAACCCAAAAATGGCGGAGAAAGTAGTAAACGGCTCGGCAACACGAGAACGCAATCATCAGGAAGAACAAGATCACCTTCCGTTCCACCACCACCACTTGCCCCGCAAGTGAACAGCAAGCCCCACAAAAAAAAGAACTTTAATGACTTAATGAAGAAGGCCAATCAGATTGACCAAAACAAGCTTTCGTTGGCGATTAGACCCAAGTCCAAAACACCTGAAGCTACCAAACCACGAGAACGTGAGTTTTCTAAACCTCAGCCTCGCCTAGGATCTAAACCTAGACCTGTTGATAGACCTTACAGAACTGACAGACCTGAACCAAACCGTAGAGGACCAGTACAACCATCTCAACCACCTGTAAAAAAGCCGGCCGCCAGAACACCATTGCCAATCAGAGGACCATCGTCACAGCTTGAGCAGAAGTTGAAGCTGTCGTCAAAATCAAAGAAACCATCTGCATCTTCATATTCAGGACCTTCATCTGGTACATACGATGACTATAGTGATGGAGATTCATTCATAGAATCGGACGAAGAGGAAGAGCTCTCACGTGGCAATGACTACGATAGAGATGAAATATGGGCCATTTTTAATAAGGGCAGGAAACGTTCTTACTATGACGATCAGAACGATTATGATTCTGCTGATGATATGGAAGCTACTGGTGCTGAGATTTTGGAGGAAGAATTAAGATCCAAGCGCAGAGCAGAGTTGGAAGACAGACAGGAAATGGAAGAGGAGAAGCGCCGTGCTGAACTCAAAAGAGCCAGAAAGGGCACTTACTAATTATAGCATTTATAAATCAATAAAGAAACCATATTAATCAATTGCAGTACATGTAGAGAAAAAAAAAGTACGATGGCTATTTTTCATTTAGTCATTTTGTGCTGAAATGGATGGAATTCTTAATATCAATGCCATTACCAAAGAACTACGTCAAGAAACTCTTTCAGTGAAGAATAGACTTCAATCAATAATACACGATGCCAAATTTGTGCAAGATGTCCATCAACAAATACCATTCCCCTTAGTTGCTAATGAACGTTGCGGATTATGGTATGTACCAAAAGATATTCAGACAGAATCGTGTTACTTTAAATCTACCGATGGCCATACAAATCAATGGTCATTTTCTCTTCGCCGACTCAACCTCCATTTGCTACCATTGATTGCTAAGAACTCAGGAATACTTATAATAGACTCAACAAGAAGAGGAAAACTTATGCCAGATGCATTACTGAAAACAATACCAACGTGGTGTGCCGTACTTAACAGCATTTTATACGAAGACGAAGTAGTGGATGATGAACTAAGGGCTTTACAGAAAGAGAATTGGCTCCGTACGCCGAAAGATATGGTTTCTGCGAACGAGCACCATCAAATCAAGACTAGAATACCCCAGTTTGTACAGCAAGTCAAGAAGCTTGGAATAATCACTAAAGAACGTCTTATTTCTGACCTAGGACAACAAAAACCTCTTGTACCTTTTTTCATGAATCCAGGCAAGATAGTATCGCCTTCTCCATGGTTTTCCATAGGATGCGTGACAGCTTCAAAAAAATCACAGGGATCTACAATAACAGTACGTTATGGTGATTCGATTGCATCATGGCACTATGTTCAAGGCTCTGCTGATGACCATGAATTATGGGCCCCTAAAAATTTGGATCCAGATTTCTTTTGGAATACTCTTATGAAGAGCAATAAAGTAATCGATTCTGGAACGGGATATATTTACGATTGGGTGAATGATTCAGACTTGTTACTGGTAATTGCAGATTTACATATAAATTCCGAGCCCAAGACGAAGACTGTTGACTATAGTTTGGTTGGTGACACAGGCATTATTCTTGGAGAAATCTCAAGTGATATTGATGAAGAGAAATTTGTAACTACTTTTGCAAACGTTGGCAAAACTATTGTGTTTAGCGATCAATTTTCAATCACTCACACAAAACAAGACATTATTCACCATAAAGTGTCTTGCTCCAAGAAAGGTGCAAAGATGCTTCGGGAAATCTTGCCCAAATTGGTACCCACAATAAAAATAGACGAAGTTGGCCCGCAGAATCAACTTTTAATCCTATGTGAATCAGGAAAGGATATCTGTGCTGGTCTTGTTGTCGTTCTTTTATGCATATACTATGATTTGGACTGGAAACGTTCTTCAGAAGTTGAACGCCCAAACAAGGACTTGGTTAAGAAGCAGTTGAGTCTTTTGCTGAATATTCGCAAGGTAAATCCCAGTAGAAATACGTTACAGAGTGTAAATACCTTCTTGATGCATTAGGATATACTTAAGATTAATAATGAGAATCAAGACAAGCGATTTCGAAGTCCATCTGGGTTACTTCGTCAACATCAGACCACACAAAGTTGTTTTGAAGGAATTTAGCAGCGTATGCCAACACTAATAATACCGGCACTTCAATTAGTGGACCAAAGGTTGCAGCGATAGACTGTTTGCTTCCTGAACCGTACAAAGAAATGGCCACGGCCAAACTAAGCTCAAAGTTGTTGGATGCTGCAGTAAATGCCTGGGTGACAGTTTCTTTATAACTGGCAGAACATCCACTGCGCCATTTCTTTGGACTAACTTCCAACTTGTCTTGACACCCACAGAGCAACGCCGTGGTTTCAGAATTATGCACGTCTTCAGAAACTCTAATCAACTTACTATCTGACCAACGGAATGCTGCCAACCATCTGATCAAGAAAAACGTACCGAACCAAGCGATGAGGAAGTATGCAATGAGTGGCACAAAACAGCGAATAGCCTGACCAATATTCTTGATAAAATCATATCCTCTTTCGATGAAAATGACAAAGATAGTGTATAAAAGTCCAATCAACGCCCAAGGACTGATTACTGGAACGACTCTCTTGTTGTAAGTCTCTTTTCCAATCGTATATAAAGCTGTAATTCTGATAACAAGACCAGCAGCTAATGGAACTCCAATAAAAAGGGCAACACTCCTTGCCACTAAGGAGTATGAAACCGAATTCGAGGCAGGATCAGTTCCAGTGATCCTGTAACAGAAAAGCACTTGGTAAGGAGCATAAAGAACCACCTGGAGCAAACTGTTAACCAAGACAATCATGGCACACAAGTTAGTATCACCACCAGCAATATCGTTCCAGAGCAAAACCATTGCGATACATCTGGCCAAGCCAATCATTATAATCCCAGTTCTGTATTCTGGTTCATCAAATAATGAAGCCCACGCCAAACCAAACATCAATAATGGACAGACGATCCAATTCAATACCAAAGAGACAATCATAGCTTTAATATACTCCTTACTTCTTATAAAAACAAAGAACTTTTCCCATTCTACCTTACAAAGTGGTGGAACCATCATCACAATTAAGCCTACTGCTAATGGGACTGCGACCCCGACAATCTCAGCACCTTCGAATGCAGTTCGACTCAGGGGTACATAAACCGAAATCAATACCCCCATCACCATTGCAAGAATGATAAGGATGGGGAGAAGCTTGTCGAGTAATGACAACTGTTTGAAGACGGATAGAAAACTATTACGTGAAGCCATTATTGGAGGTTCATCTGTAAAAAGTGTTATCTATCAATCTAATTTATTAGAAATCTGCTGTGTGACACCAAAAGAAATACGAAAATCTAAAAAGCAGGTTATGAGCGATGTGGGTAGCATAAAAGCAGATTTTCTTTTATGCATTTAGATGACTCCTGGGAACATTAATGTTTTAACTCCTGAGAATATCAATGTTTTGACTCATAGGAAACTTGTTACCACTTAAGCGAGATCTAGTTCCATTTAAATTGAGAGATGTACCTGAAAAAGGTAATGCCCATTATGTTGATTTTATTTTTTTTGACAACTTTAGGTAATTGCACTATTTCAGAACTAAAATCGCTTAGTTCCTGAGACATGATTTGGTTAGAAAGATGCCTGTAGTTTGTGATCTATTTCCAATACTGAAACGCCTGCCAGCCGTGATTTACAGCAATTGAGTAATTACAAGCACGTCATAGCGGAACGAGTCAAATGCACTTAGAAAACCATGAATATTGAAGCAGGTCCAAAAGGCTGCAACATTTTTTAGGTGGCAAAGGGGTTAAAATTAATGCACCCATTATTGACTACGCCACGCCGCGGTGGGGGAGGGGGGGGTAAGTTTTTTCCTTAGATAAGAAGATTTAAGTTAGATTATATAACAATAGTATCAAGTCCCCTTATGTGTTTTTGCAACTGTAGGTAGTTTTCGTAGAAGAATATATCAGTTGGGCCTAATATGCCATTGCGAGTAGTAAACACTTGCAATTATTGTGGTGGCCATCTGAAGTTACTACCCACTAAGGGCATATGCATAGAGTGTACTTTTTTTACTTGCATATGTCCAAACAGAGTCAAGAAGCTTATGTCATACTGTGGAGCAATTGAAAAGTATAAGTAGACCACACTTCTTCTGAAGTTAATTTTTTTAACCACAAGTAAATTATGGTATCAGTTCCTGAATGGTTAGAGCGCTATGAAGCTCTGAAGACCGATGCTTCAAGATCGTCGGCAGATGAAGTATTGGACTTGCTTAACGTCCATGGAGACACTACTTTGATTCTCGATTTACGGAATGATGTTTCTCCTGCTCATTTTGCAAGATCAGTTAACGTTCCTGCTACATCAATTGATGGTCCTACGCAGATCAAGCTGCTGGTTATTGACCCATTACTTCAAAAGGAAACAACTCTTGAGACAATTGTTGTGCACTGCAATAGTTCTAAGAAAAGAGCTGCTAAGGTTGCAGGTTGGATCCAAGACTACATTGAAGAATCTGGGTCCCCTTTGAAGGTCACCATCCTCGATGGAGGTATTACAAATTGGCTTGATTTGGACGCTGAGAAGTATAAGCAGCAATTAGATTTTGAGTAGGAAAAAAATGCTCCACGGCAGGTTCGAACTGTCGACCTTCAGATAACCCACAACCGATTGATTATGAGACTGACGCTCTGCCAACTGAGCTAGTGAAGCACTTACTGAGAAATTTGGCACCCAAGTTTAATCGATTATAATTTTTTTTCTCTCTGATAGGGCTAAGTATACTGAATACAACATACAATATTGTTTAACTGTTTATGAAGATCTAAAATTTATTCTATGATATCATATCGCTAACTTTATGAAGATCCACCGTTAGGTTATGAATTTCAAGTTGCTTTACTACTGCAGACTTTAAATCCACTTCTTCCACTTCTTTCGTTATGCCCAAAGTCAAGTAAACCTCATCACCATTTTTTTGAGTTGATACTGAGCCTAGCACAGATTTAGCTACCTCTTGTTGGTATATCTTTTCCAAGTAGCCTGTAGACACATTGAAGACTTTTGACAAATGGTGCAACAGTACGTTGCTTAATCCTCCAGAAATTAGAAGAAATTTCGTTGCTAAGACAGTCAAAACTTGAGTTATTTTTGATACTGTAGACATGTACAACTCTTTACCAATGCTATATTGAGAAGTCAGGTTGAGTGTCTTATCGTACTCTTGTACAATATTTGAGTACCCGCTATTGATTCGTCCGATATTGAGCAGGTCAGGCTTGAGTAATTCACAGAAATGGATAATCAAATGCAATTTTTCCTTGTAAGATCCAAGAAGTATCACACTGAATGAATTCAACTTAAGCTTATTAATTATTTTGGCTTTATTTATAGCCTGAAGTCGAATTTGCTCCAACTCTGCCATATGAGTGATAGATACCACACTTGAGTGCGTACTGTTCGACCTTGACGCTGAAATATCAAGTTCTCTCGATAAGGTAGCCGATAAAGATCTCAAGAGAAAGCTTAGTTCAACCTCATAGTAATGTTCAGGATCTAATATTTGTCGCATGTCTGTGAGTTTCAACAAATAGTTGAAAATGTACAATAAAGATATTTCTTGTCTCTCAGAAATGGATACCATCAAATCAATTTCTCTCTCCTTATGCAAAAGCTCAAACGAAGGCTTTCTCTCCGGAACGACTTCAAATTGTAAGGATTGATAAATATCAAGACTGAGATTTGGGAAGTTAAGCAATACTTTGAAGTAAGCATCCGCTTCTTGATTGAATTTAGAATTTGAGGTTTGCGATAAGGTCAACATATTAAAAGCTGTGAATTTATAATAATTGATTAGGTCGATAAGTTCAACTGTACTGTATTTCACAATCACGATACCTAACTGTGGATCTATTATTTTCTCATTGATGAATGGTAGTAAGAAATTGCTATGGCCCGATATGTATACTACCCGAATGAATTGAGTTAATGTCGGGAAGATTTCATAATTTGCTTCTTGATCTTCCCGAATTAATTCATAATATGATAACAACAAATTCTTTACCTGATCTAATACTTTAGTTGCAGCCAGGGTATAAGCAATTTCACTTGATTTATCCAAGGTCAACGTTTCTAGTGTAAATTTGATGAGATCACGGAAATAGGAATTATCTTTCAGATTCACTCCCAAAAACATTTCAACTTTGCAATTTTGCAAGTATGTAGAAACCAATTCAAGTATATCAGCACTGAGTTTGCTCAATTTGACTCCAACATGACTGAAAATCGGTTGATCCGTACTATAATCCAGGAACGCTTGTTCATCAAAGTAAGATTCGAATCCGTAAAGAAACCCAACTAAGTCACGCAAAGTAACAATCCACAAGAATTGATGGTTTTCCACTGCATTCTTTGCAAGATCTGCTGACGCTTCGTAGAAGTATTCTTGCAAGCTGTCTACTCTGACAGAGAAAGATTCAGGCTTTATTAAACCATCAAACTTTAAACCAACGCTTTTCTTTTTAGTACTAAGATGGAAAACAATGCTTGTAAGCAATGAATCAAGTTCGGCAACCAGTTCTGGGTCTGGTTTATCGTATGCTAGCTCCATTACTCTCGTTGTGAAATAGTATCATAGATATTTGGATGTCGTGTTATCAACTTAACGACATTGCGACATTAAAAATATTTGTTACACAAAAATAACAACAGACACATTTTGTGAGTGGTCGCAGGCTGCAAAAAATGTACCAATTAGATTGCATTATAGAATTTCACTCAACTACCCATCAGCCCTATATATCTTGCAGTATTTAAAGGGAAAAATTAAAAGAGTGCCCAACAAAGTTAGTTTTTAAAGTTCCCACGACAAGTTGTTTCTCTTGACCATACTAAGGGTAAGTATTGTAACCATAATTGGTCAAACTGTAGAAGGTTTCACGATCATACTTGTTCAACTCCCTTCCTTCAGCCATTATGGATACAAAATACGGGTTTGATATGAAATGTCTTCCAAACCAAACAAAGTGCTCTGATCAGAAATATGGGAGATTAAACTTTCCCATGTTTTACTGTCGTATGAGTAGTTACCACCTCTAATAAGTACACCCTTTCACAATTGCTGTACGAAGTTGATATCCTGAAGAATTATTTCACTGTAACCAAGCGAAAGACGGTTGTCAAACAGGAGACCGAGATAGGCCGATGGCTTTCCGATATCTGCTCTTTTCTGCAACTGTTCAAAATGTAACTGGAACGAATAATTGGATGAATTACCTCTTCATCACCTAACATTCCTTGGAAAGTTCCAAATGGAGATAGTCTGATACCAACTTGAACACTAATAAATGAATTTTTTGCATGTACAGAATCAGTGATCTTCTTCCAGGCCATAATCTGATTTTCAGTTTCAATAACTGGAACACCTCTTCTGCCGCATAATTTTGGAGCGACAGAAGTAGCTTCGGTGATTAGCGATGTACCTGGATACTGTGCTCTCTCCGTGTAATATCGTAATTCTAAGTCAGTTGGGGTACCATTATGTGCTCTTAACCTGGTTGTGGGTATGCAACCACACGTCTGCTCAAAGTGACGTCACCAACCTTGATTGGAGTAAGAACAGAAGTATTTTTTAAAGAAGGACATGACATTTAGTAAGTTGTAATGTAATTTGATAAACTTTATTACCACAACAATACTGTAACCTTTTTCTTATATGCTTCAGTGATTACTACCGGGATTCTTTGAAATTGATATCTATTCTTCGACATTTTTTTGTCTAAAGTCGTACTGGCTTGTGGCTTGTTAAATGCAAAAACTATTTTTGTAAATTAAAGGGAAATTAAATTGTCATCAAGTTATATTATCGCCAAAATTATGCTGTAACTGGTTATACTTATTTTCGAAAGCCTGCTATCAAATGCATAATTTTTTTCAACAAAAAGATAGAGCCTCCCTCTTGCTGAAATGCCGTTTGTGCTTTATTTTTTATTAAATGTTCTTATTATTAGGTGCGATGTATTGATCTGAGATCGAGATATTATCCTTACCTGTTGCTCGTTTAGTTCTGTAACTCTACACACATTCTGATTAGTTATTAAAACTTTCATACAAAAATTCCAATAAATTAGAATCAATTTAACGGAGGTTTAGTGGTCTTACTCACACATGAGTGGGTATGGAAATGGTCTGTGGATTCTCTTGGTAATTTCGGAGAAGTTGGGTTCATTTTCTGGGGTAATATATCCGTGCCTCATTAAAAAATCAATCACAACCAATGCACAATTGGGCTTGAACTCTCCACTTTTTACACGTTTTATTACCTCATCAATATCCATGAGCTTGAAGTCTTCTGCCTCACCATCCACTGGATGGGGCACAACTGTGGTTTCATCATCGAACAATATATCGTAGATGTACTCAACTTCTGGCTGGACCCGGTTTTCTCTTGCAAGGTACATGTATTGAACGGCACCAGCATGTCTAGTGGAGGCTTCAACAAAGCTCTGACTTAATCCTGCTTCCTCAAAACACTCCTTCACCACAGTATCCCATATTCCGTGGGGATATCCCAATCCACCCGCAACAGTATTATCTAATTTTCCAGGGAATGTCGGCTTTGTAGCAGACCTTCTAGGTACCCAGAACTTAAGCTTGCCATTGGAAGATTTATCTGGTGGTACATATCCGTTGAGGTGAACTCCGTACGTGACGACCCCCAATAATACGGAAAATGCACGTTCAACAAGCAAATATGGTACACTGGTTGGATTATACACCGTGTATAACTCGTTGCGCCATCCTTTAACCAATGGAATCTCTAATTCAGTAATTTGCTTCCATCTCAATGCTTCTTCGGCTATTAATTCGTTACGTTTCTCGAATGTGTCATTTTTGGCAGGGATGATAACCATCCTGCGGGATTCATCAACGTCAAACTTCTCCTTGTTAAAGTATCCCGCTGTAGTTTCTGTTAATAATCCCAATACAGTAGTTCCATCGTGTGCAACAAATTGATAGTACTCTTGGGTCGGTTTGTAAGCGAACGAATCCACCAAATCAATTATGTCCAAGTAAGACATTTTGAACTCAACCTACTCCTACTCATGGTTTCGCGGGTTATACCTTTTTAGATGTATGCAATATTTTAGTAGAGGCATTTTGTGCAGGTTAGAGCCAAGGCACATATCACCAAGTGGTTGAATGAATCTAAAGAATTTTGGAGCCGCCTAATCTTAGAATCTTAGTCACGTTTCTATATATACGAATCCACTTCCCCACTGCATTAATACCGGCTGGCCGATGTCCTCAAGATCTTTAATAAGATCTTTGGACCTTGCATTTGAGAACTGGCATGAAAGTGACCAGCATAATGACCTATTCAGTACCATCTCACAATTCCATGACCGTCACAATACGCTTCAAATAATACAACTGTCAACTAGTATTAACAACGAATTATTTAGAGTGTATGACACGTACGTTAAGCCATCAGCTCACCTTCCTAAAGAGTATTTCTTCCTCGATGTTCTCCGCCAACTCGCTCCCGTTTTCAATAAGAAAGAAGTCAACCTCTGGCTCAAGACTTATTTGCGTCCAGCAGTCGATAGTTCCGGGTTTGACTTGACATTTGTCCACAAAGCCCGCGAATTTATAAAGTGCATCACTACCGATACGATGTCAACAGACGATACGTTTTTGAAAGCTTATAGAGAAGAGATTGGTAGTGAAGTGATCGACACTCTTATACAAATAGTTGTTGGAGACAGCGAAACGATGTTCAAGATCTTGGATATCTCCATTCCAGAAGAAGTATTGGATACCCAAATACACCAAGAAAGAATACGATATATCAAGCAAGTGTGTTCTATGATACTCCAGGAATATGGATTAAAGAAAGCAAAAAACTATTTCAGATTACTCAACAATCATTTTGTTGTTCCTAGCGAAAGATTAAAAATAACAAACTTATTATCAGCAATTATTAGCACACATTCATCTCAAGTGATTCAAATTTGCCAGACTGATTTGCTTGAAAACATGATTATTTGCTTAGTGTTTGATTTCAGCGAAACCGTTGTTATTAGTACCATGAATATAATGGTCATGTTAATACCCCAAATTTGCAAGGAAGTTAGTGATTTGATCTCTGATTTGTTTGTCATATTTCTCAGAATTTCCAACTGGGTTGAGTTTGAAAAATTTGGTTCTAACCGTTTTCAATTCGTGGAACAGTTCTTAGAGACAAATGGTATCAATTGGTCGGTAACAAATTTTGACTCTGTCAGTGACCCAGAGATGTTTGGTAAAAGACAAGAAATAGATTACTCATTCTTGGGAACTATTCTTTATGGTTTATTTCCATTTAACCTCAGTAAGTTTTGCCAGGCTCCATTCAAGTACTTTGAAAGATATCCAACCAGATATGTTAATATATCATATATAGCGGAAACTGAAAAGGAATCAGAACGAGTGGCCAAGACAAGAAATGTTCATGTCCAGTATAAGGTGCTGGAAAAGATCCAGTTGTTGTACCGAAGTTTGATTGTCCACCCAAAGTTTATTGAATTTGATTTGCAAACTTTGGAGGAAGAGTTAAAAGAACCTTTAGCCTGGATTATCGACCGTTCAACTGATGCTATTGGGCATGAAGAAATTACGTTAAGTTGCCTAAGCCTAAATCCTAATATTATGGTTCATGTTAATGACAGACAGACCTATCATCACAAGGACTACTACGGTCTTGTGAATACTGAAACCGACTTTGAGAGAGATTCAGATTCCAATTCTCATACAATGAGCAGGAACTCTTCTATCGGGAGCCCAGTTTATTTCAACGCCAAGGAGGGAGTCTCCAACAAGGCATTCTTACAGAAGTATTTTCAAAGTACCAATCGCCGACTGTCACTTCCTACACATTCTATTGGTGAAAGCCAAGCTTTGCCAGAAGATGATCCAGTGATTAATTTCAAAGATGTCAAATACAATGAACCAAGCGAATTAAAGGATGATACTTCTCAAACTTCTCATGCGTTTGATATGGGAATGAGTATTCCTTCATCTCCTCTTTTAAGGCACAGTTCTTTAAGATCAATAGATCCATTACAGGATTTATTTTCCACTCACGAAGCCCTCTTTGGACCAAGGTTGAAGGGTAGTTCAAATTCATCGACATTGATTTCCAGCATTCCAGAATCTGGAACATTTGAAAAAAGACAAGTCACAGGGTTCTTGAATGACAAGCTTTATCAAAAGACCTTATCGTCTCCTTCTGTTGAAACCAGCACTGCTAAGGGAAACAGTGCAGGGTTATCAACCGTTTCCAGTGTTGGATCATCGAGTACCAAGAGCAAAATGGGGACGTATGTGGACTTCTACCAAAGAGAAGTTCTATTGTTGAAGAATGAAGTTGAGTTTTCAAGTTATCTTACACATCTAAACAAATTCAGATATATTAAGTTGAAGTTACGGATGAACAAATTGTTAAGAGAGGCAAGTTTACACTTTCAGGCAATTGAACATAAGAATAATTTACTTGAGATTAGCAGTTTGAAAGAAAAACTAGGACATGCAGAAGATACAATTGAAAAGTTGAAGCTTAATTTGAATGAGACTTTATCAAACCACGAAAACCAAGTAAGCCAGTTAATTGCTTCGTTAGAGGAACTGAAAACATTAAAGAGTACCCTTTTATATAAGATTGAAGCACTTGAGAATGACAACAAATCTTTGAGTGACAATCTAGAAAAGGTGATCATTAGCGTCCTACCCGATAAGGAGTTTGAGTCTGCTGCCTTGAAGGTTAAAATCGAAGAATTGGAGCGGCAAATCAAGGCTATAGAGATCGAAAGACAAATATTCCCCCGGGAGCTGAAACCTGATGACTTTGATCTAATCAACCAGGAGGAGAAGATATTTACCATGAAGGGAGAAATTTTATTCCTCACCGAAAAGAACGCAGCCTTGGAACAGGAACTCGGCAAACTCCAAGCATTATATGACAATATGGTACAATCATATGAGAATAAGTTGAACACTTCAAAGTTGGATTTAAACGAGAATATGACATTATATACTTCGCAGTATGATCGGAAAATCCAGGAGTTATCATCAGTAATCCTTAAGTACGAAAGTCTACTTGATGAAAAAGACTCGCGCATCATACAATTATCTTCGACAAAACCAATTTCGATTCCAGGAACACCTTCGAGGCTCTCTTTTAATCGTCTTGCGAGAAGTTCTAGAACTTCGGCAGCAGATTTACATGATTATGAAAGTAAAGACCAGTCCATTTCTTCTGTGGAATCGCCTGATTCACCAGCACCTATCTCCCCTCAACCGATCAATGCTTTGCAAAAACATTTCACCTCCAGTTCAGCATTCCCATCCAGTCATAGATCTATTGTTGGTGGCAGCCAACCACCTACCTTCATCAAGGGCAGAGGGGGGTATCAGAATCGGTCTAAGAAGCTTATGTAAATGATTACTTAATAAAAATGTAAATCTAGAAAACCTATGCAACCTGCATCTCACCGGGTACTACTTGACGTGTCTTTTCGTGTCTTGAAAAATCAGAGACAACAACCAACCAAAACTAACCCGCCGTCATTTAGGCTAACGAGAAATGTCTTCACAAACGCTAAAAAAGAGGGGAGTTAAGAAGGGCTCTACTTCTGCTCCTGTAATTGAAGATGACAAGAAGCCTGTCGTTGTTTCAATTCACAGCAAGGATGAAGAATTCAAATACTACATTGCAGTCGGACTTGTGACTTTGCTTGCAATTTACACCAGATTCAACAAAATCAGCCATCCTGACAAGGTTGTATTTGATGAAGTTCATTTTGGTAAATTTGCTTCTTACTACTTGGAAGGAACTTACTTTTTTGATTTACATCCGCCATTTGCTAAGCTCTTGATTGCCTTTGTTGGATATATCATGGGTTACGATGGTAAATTCAAGTTTGACAACATAGGTGACAGTTACATCACAAACAATGTTCCGTATATCGGATACAGAAGCTTCTCTGCCATCCAAGGTGTGGTAACTGTTCCAATCATGTTCTGGACCTTGAAGACATTAGGATTTTCTGCTGCTGCTTGTTTCTTTGCTTCCATTTTGGTGTGCTTTGACAATGCCCATATTTCTGACTCCAGGTTGATTTTGTTGGACGCTACTCTTATTTTGAGTGTTGCCTTGACTATGTTCACTTACGCCAAATTCTCAACGTACCGTAAACAACCCTTTAGCAAGTGGTGGTGGGTATGGTTGCATGCTACTGGTGTCTCATTGTCATGTGTGATTTCCACTAAATATGTTGGTGTTTTTACTTACGTCACAATCGGAATTGCTGTTATCCATGAATTATGGATCCTCTTAGATTACAAGAAAGGCTTGACATATACTCAACTTTCTCATCATTTCCTTGCCAGATTGTGGTCTTTGATTATTGTTCCTTTCGTTATTTACTTGTACTGGTTCCACCTTCACTTCCAAATTTTAAGCAAGTCTGGACCAGGAGACAGCTTTATGTCTCAAGACTTCCAAGAAACGTTGGAAGAATCTGAAACCGACAGAATTTCTAAGCCAGTTAACTTCTATGACGTTATTACCATTAAGCACAAGGACACTGGTTCATACTTGCACTCACATCAGTTCCAATATCCATTGCGTTACGAAGACGGAAGAATCTCTTCAAACTCGCAACAAGTGACCTGTGTGGTTGATGAGGCAGGTAACGCGAAGAGTGATGTTAACAACCAATGGGAAGTTCTTCCAGCCAGCACTTCTATAACCAAGGGTATTAACATTTACACCAATGATGTTGTTAGACTTAGACATATTGGTACTGGTGGTTACTTGTTAGCCCACGATGTTGCTTCGCCATTAAAGGCTACCAATGAAGAATTTACTATTGTTTACGATGAAACTGCAGAAACTCGTTTCAATGAAACTTTGTTCAGATTGAGATTGGGTGCCAGTGGTAACTCTGCCAACAAGAATCAAAGAAAAATAGTCAAGACCAAGGTTACTCCAATTAGATTTGTTCACGTTGATACTGTTGTAGCCATGTGGACCCACAACGATGAACTTCTTCCTGACTGGGCTTTCGGCCAACAGGAAGTCAGTGGTAACAAGAAGGTTCAAGACACCGAGAATTGGTGGTATGTTGACGAGATCTTAAACTTGGAAGAGACTGATATTAGATCTACTTACACTCCAAAGGTTATTAGAAAGATTCCATTCTTGAAGAAATGGTGGGAATTGCAATTCTTGATGTTCCACCACAATAACCAATTATCATCTGAACATCCTTTTGCCTCTCAGCCTGACTCTTGGCCATTGGCTTTGTCTGGTGTTTCTTTCTGGAATGAAGACAATGAACGCAAACAAATCTTCTTCACCGGTAACGTTATTGGATTCTGGTTGGAAGTTTGTTTCCTTTCGATATACATTGGTTTGGTTTTGGCTGACCAGGTGACTCGTCGTCGTTACTTGCATCTCTTGAGCGATCCAGCCAGATCAAGATTGTACAACACTTTGGGATTCTTCTTCATTGGATGGGCTGCCCACTACTTCCCATTCTTCTTGATGAACCGTCAAAAGTTCTTACACCACTACTTGCCAGCCCATTTGATTGCAGCTTTGTTCTCTGGTGGTTTGGTTGAGTTCATTACCTCCAATAACGGTTCGGTCTCCGTTTCTGCTTCCCCACGTTTGCAAAAGATCAAGCTTACTGCTGTCGTAGCTGTTTGTTCGTTCGCTGTTATTTGGTTCTTCTTCTTCATGAGACCAATCACTTATGGTGACGTCTCTCTTACTGCTGAAGAGGTTCAAAAAAGACAATGGTTGGACATCAAATTACACTACGCAAAGTAAGCAAACTATAAATTGTTATTTAGTGAAAAGAGCCACGAGGCCCTTAAATTATCAATAAAATTACTATCTAGATATTTTTTTTCCCTTTTTGTTGCGTATCGATTTACTTTTGTTTGCATCAGTAATGTCAGTCCGTTCATTTTTGGTCAATTTGAAGCGATTGGTAGGCAACAATTCCATCTCACCAGTCCGTTTTGTAACAGGGAACCAATCTGCTGATATGGACTCGGTTGTAAGTGCCATCTCTTATGCTTACTTCTCCAATTTGGCTCAAAACACCAATTTCATCCCATTGATCAATATTCCTCGAAGTGATCTTCGTCTTCGGAGAGATATTGTGGCTTTGTTGCAATCTCACGATATTACAGAAGATTTGTTGTTCTTTGTTGAAGACTTTGAATCTTTGAGTCATGATGCAGCAACAACTGAAGTGGTATTAGTTGACCATTGCAATATCCAAGGTACTGAGTTGTCCTCTCGTTTGCAGCAGGGAAAGTTAAATGTGGTAGGAATTATTGATCATCATTCCGATGAAAAGGTATTTTTGGATGCTAGTCCCAGAATCGTTCATTCGAACGGATCTTGTTCCTCGATGGTTTTCAACTACTGGTACAAGCAGTTGGATTCAGAAACCATTAAACCTGAAATTGTTGAGTTGTTATTGGGTCCATTGTTGATTGATACATCAAATATGACACAAAAGGTTGAAGAGGAAGATATTGAAGCATATTCCAAATACCAAGAGCTTTTGCCGGTTTCTAAAGTTACCTTGATGAAGCTGGAAGAAGGCAACTACGATTCTTTCTACAAGACATTGAAGAAACAAAAGAAAGACATGACCGGATTCTCATTTGAAGACATATTGCGCAAGGACTACAAACAATTCACCTTCATTAGCAACGACACTGTTGGTTTCAGTTCGATTGGGAAGTCCTTGCTGTGGGTTCTCAACAAATACTCTCCACAAGAACTTCAGAATACTTTATCATCTGTATTAAAGGCATTTAAGTTAGATATGCTAGTCATTACTTCATCGTTCACCCAGAAGGACACGGATATTTATACCAGAGAATTTGCGTACTACTACGAAAAGAATCATCCAAAATTTGATCAGTTAAACGAGTTGGCTAGAGACTCCCTTCAATTAAACGATGATGTTTATAAAGTCAGCCACCCCAGTCCTGTACTTGGCCAATTGCCGGGATTCCACCTTTTCAACCAAGCCAATATAAAAGCCTCTAGAAAGCAAGTTGTACCAATAGTTAAACAAATTCTTGAGAAAGATAACTAGTGGTATAGTTTATAGATTTTAGAGTCACTGATCTGTTAGATTTGGGAAGGAGTCCATTAATTTTTACTAACTGGTTGCAAAATTCTTGTAGTAATTCGGTGTAAGGAACATCAAGGACGTCATATTCTTCAAAGTCGGCGTTGGTTCCGTCGTCTGAATTGTATAATACCTTCATTGCATCTTGAAGAATGTATCCATTGACACAAACATGTAGTTCCAAGTTCATCACCCAAATGTACCACCATTGCTTTTCGATTTTGAATTTGAACTTACGAGTAGCCAAAGAATTGATCTTGTCAATCATAAGATTGTACATGTATAAATGTGAAGGGAATTTCTCAACCAAGTCGGCGTAATGTAGCGATAGTTTCCACTTCAAGAGTCTCATTGTGTTATGGTCAATATCTCCTAGAGTCGTGTTACAGGAACGGCAAACCACGTTTTCATCTCTAGCAACAAGATTCTCGTTCTTATTGAGTAAAAGGTAATGATTACCAATGATTACTGCAACGTCTGATTGCGGTCTCAATATACCTTCGTAGTTCTTATCGTGCTCCTGATGGTTATGGGGCTTGTGACAATGCCAGAAGTCCATGAGTTCATACCACAATTCTGACGGCATGTCCTGGAATTTGTACTTTTGAGAATCTATAATAGTAGCGTTACACTGAAGACAGTTGAAGGTAAACTTATTGGCGTTATTGACTTTGGGAGTCTTCTGTAGATCTTTGCATGACCACCTGAGAGAGTTCAGGGACATAAAGGACGAATGGGGTTTCTCTGACTGCTGTTTCTGTTTCAACGTGACACTAACCACTAGTCCTGAAGGGACTTGATGCACATTTTCCACATTGCAGTCACCAGTGACTTTTATGGGGTACTTGATCTCTATCACCTTCTCCCTGTCAGTAACAAGCTTTAAACCTGTGGGTATTTGCAGCAATTTCTTAGCCTTCTCACAATCCACAGCCACGGCAATCGTATTAATTCGAGGAAGATATTCAGTATAGTACATTTTAATGGTTATCACTTCTCATCACCGAATCAGAAATGTCTCGCACCAATTTCTGAGATTTTGCAATAACGCGTCTGCGACTCTCCACTTACAACAACATGGACGATATACTAGAAAACGAAGTGATTCCAGTAGGACAAGCTCAACGGGAATTGGCTGATGATGTTTTGGGGCTTGATAAACCTATAAAACTTACCACACGGGCGAAAATCGCCAGAATTGACAACGAAAGGATCTTCAATAACCTCACAGGTCTTAACCATATCACTAAACATTACCTGAAAGTGGTCAAGACCATACGTAAGAATGACAAACAGTTTCAGAAAAAACCATCAGCACAACAAACGAAACATGCCAAGTACGACCACGAATACGAAAATCTCACAACTGTTCTCCAGTTTTACCAACTCTGGTGCCATCAATTATTCCCAAAGGCCCGGTTTAAGGACTGTATTCATTTGATACGGGCATTAGGATCAAAATCCCCACAGTTGCGTCTTTATAGACGTGAACTCATTGAATTGGAACTAAATAAGTTAAAGATAGCCAAGGGTATCATCGATGATCAGCCTGAGGCACAAACTACTGCCAATGAAGAAATAACAACGCAAACGGCCTCTAATGAAAATGTTAATGACGATGAAGATGATGATTGGAGTTTTATGAATATTAGAAGAAGTACAAATGGTTTATTTGTTGGTGATGATGACGATGAAGATGATATCTATCTGGCTCCGACCTCTACAGACCTTCCAGATCCAGTTTCGAAACCTGCTGAAATTAATAATCAGCAGCCTGAAGAAGTAGATTTTCCTGATGACGATCCGTTTTCTGATAACGATGATTCTATTCTTGCTTCAATTGAAGCAATTGTTGGACATGATCACGATGAAGAGAATGATATGGAGCTCATGAGAGAGTTTGGTTAGCAAAATGGAAAAAAAGGAAACCATTGTTATTTGAAGGAGAGTACTCTTGGAACAATGTTCATTTCATCATTCATGAACTACCATTCTGAGATAATAAACATGTTGCGTAGGCAGCTATTTGGGGGAATCGTGTTCCAGAACAAAGCAGTCGAATCTTCCAGTTTTGAGGCGTACTGTCACCAGACAGAGTTCCCTATACAGATGGATAGAGGGGGGAACTCTGTGTGCTTTTGCAAATATCCCCCAACAAAGTATTTAGCATAAATATTCAGTCTGTTTCGAGCTGAGTTTAATTTTACGTCTACTTGTTACTTTTTATTATCTATTTAGATTCGGCGTCTTCCATGGTTATATCATCTTTCTTGTCTTCTTCCTTCTCCTTTCCCTCATCAATCTTGTCGAGTTCAGTGGAGCTCTCCTTCTTTGCCTTTTCAGCGGCTTCTCTTTCCTGTCTGGCTTTTTCCTCTTCCAAGGAGAGTCTCAAAGCCAATGCTAAGTCTGGATCCATGTTTGGATCAATGAGATCGTTGGCACCACCTCCAAATCCACCGCCAAAGGCATCGAATTCGTTCACGTCAGCTTCGTAGCCACCTTCCACCAAAATAGGTGAGGTTGCAATGACTTCATATAACAATCTAGGACCGGGAGGAACTGTAACGAGATGTGAGTTATCGTGGTTATTTATGATCGAGTTGAACTTTTCCAACTTGGCGGTATTGACAGCCTCTTCACCAAAGTTTATGACATCGATGGCAACATTATTCTTCTTCATCTTCTTGGCCAACTTCTCCAATTCCTTTTCACTTTCTCTTATAGGGCTCCCCACAAAGATTATAATTCTTTGTTGCTGTACTTTGTTTTGGCGGTGCTTTAATGCAAGAGCTGCGACCTGGATCCCGTTGGAGAAGTGGTTTTCGCCTGCGATCTTGGTTTCGTGGGCACCAGCCAAGATCTTACCAAAGTCTGTAGTCAATGTGGACAACACCTGGGGCCCGTTCCCGCCGTATGCCATTAATCCCACGGTGTTTTCTGGGTTCGAGTTGACCTTGTTCTGGAAAATGAACTCAGTCGCTGTCAATTGAGCGTCGTATCTTGTCGTCAAGAAGTCACCATTTCTGGCGTACTCCGAGTTGTCAATCGCAATCATAGTAGCCTCGAGAACCATGGTGAATATCTATTGCAACAATGGGTGAGGTATCTTACAGATTTCGTTCAAGTTGTTTTGTCGCCACCAATTAATTTTCCCTTGGTGGGTTTATCTGCAGACCACAACAATTAGCCAAAAATAAAATAAAAAAAAGATTAAATCATCGTTTTTTGTTGTTGATAAACACAAAACCCTTCTCCACCAGCATGTATACAGCAGAAGAAAAAGCCCGACTTATACGACAATTCCAGAAGGAATGCGTAGCAAATATCCGTAATATACGAAGGATCTCGGATAAACAGGCGTCAGATGCAGAACAAAAAATCCAACGGCACCTAAACAAAGTAAGTGTCACCCTCTGGAACGTCAAGATCAAAGACGTATTACAGGTCGAGAGACATCATAAACCCACAATGAAAAGTCTTCTTCGGGACGTGAGCGACTTACAAAGGAAATACCGCGTTCAAAAGAAATAAGAATAATATTATTATTACTAATAATCAATAGATATAAATCCAAACTATATTATACATGAAACTTAAGCATCCTCAGGAATGTCGTCGTGGAAGTATTTACCCTCAGTTGTTGGCTTGATGATTCCAACTCTAATGACAAAGTCCCCAAATGGTTCTCCGTCGAGTCTTTCCAAACTCCATCTCTTGAACAATGGCTTTAAGGTCGACAAAATTTCATCTTCCTTGATAGATTGACGGTAAATCTTGTTCAATCTCTCTCCATGGTGACCTCCACCCAACATCAAGTTATAAGCACCAACAGCCTTACCAACCAAGGCAACTTCAGCCACCCATGGTCTGGCACAACCGTTAGGACAACCAGTCATTCTCATAACAACAGAATCGTGTCTCAACCCATAGTCTTCTAATGCCAATTCCAATTTGGTGATCAATTCAGGCAAGTACCGTTCCGACTCGGCCATAGCCAAACCACAAGTTGGGAAGGCAACACAGGCAGCTGATGATAATCTCAATCCAGAAAAGTCAGTGTTGTCTAACTTGTATTCCGCCAACAATGCCTTGACTTGCTCCAAGTCTTCATCAACGATGTTGGAAACAAGCAAATGCTGGTTACCGGTTAATCTAAATTCACCAGATCTTCCGGTGTTTAAGTATTCGGCAATCTTCTTCAACCCTGTCTTTTGTGGTAAGTCTGGTGTATCTTCGATTCTACCATTTTCAATAAATGCAGTAAAGTGGTTGAATCCCAATTCATCCTTAACCCAACCAAAGTAATCAACGTTGGAATCGATCTTGAATTCTCTAGGCTCTTCAAACTTGAAGCCCAACAATTCTTCGGTCTTTTGCTTGAACACCTCGACACCCAAATCATCAATAGTGTACTTCAATCTAGCGTGCTTTCTGTTGGTTCTGTCACCAAAATCTCTTTGAACAAGCATGATCTTTTCACAGGCAATATGCACCTTGTCGGCAGAAACATAACCAAACATGGAACCAGTTCTTGGGTAAGTCTTTTTATTGTTGTGGGTAGTTCCCATACCACCACCAGCTAAAACATTAAAACCGAGAACGATATTGTCTTCCACGATGGCAATTAAACCAATATCGTGGGCATAAACATCAACATCATTAAATGGTGGAACAGTAATAACAATCTTGAACTTTCTAGGCAAGTATGTAGGACCATACAATGGTTCCAAGTCAACCAAAGAGTTTCCTGCAACCAAGGTCTTGGTCTTCTTTGGACCGTCCTTTCTTGTTTCCCACTTGTCACTGTCACCAACTTGATCGCCGTCATCAGCACCTTGCAACCAAATTTCGTGGTACGCGGTAGTTTGTGGCAACAAGTGCTGTGAAAGAAGAGAACCAATGTTTGCAACTTGACTATGCACCTTAGCATTACCTGGCAAGGCAGACACCATAACATTTCTGTTGACATCACCACAAGCAGCCAAGGTATCCAACAAGGTGGAGTTCATGCCTCTAATAGCTGGCTTAAGGTCGTGCTTCACAACACCATGCAACTGGAAGGTGGCTCTGGTGGTGATCTTTAAGGTTCCATTACCTCTGACATCGGCCAATTCGTCTAATTTAAGGTACTGAGCTGGAGTAGCTTTTCCACCTGGCAATCTAAGACGAACCATAAAGGAGTAAGCCGGTTCCAAACCTTGAGACTTACGTTCTTCTCTGATATCACGGTCATCTTGCATGTAAATACCGTGGAACTTGGTCAATTGTTGATCCACAGCACAGATAGCTCCAGTTGATTGGTCTCTCAAACCCTCAGCAATGGTTCCCCTCAAGAAATCAGAACCAATCTTCATGTCTTCGTTGGTAAGTGGTTTTGGTTCTTCAACACCTTCCACGTTATCGACACCCAAAGCCTTCCAAAGTTTAGGAATCCATTCATTGTAACCGGTAGAGAAACCATCAGCATCCTGGTCATCACCTAACCCAATTTCAGCCAATTCAACACCGCCATAGAATTTCAACTTGTTGAACAAGTCCTTGGCTGGCTTATTGTAATAGTGGTAATCTTCTTTTCTTGGCCAGTATAGGGAGTCACCCAAACCGAACACAGAGAATTTGACAGTGGACAAATCCAAATCAGTGGTGTTCTTCAATCCATCCCACAACTGTTTACCGTTATTTGGGAACTCACCTTGTCCCGATGTTGAAGTAACAAATACCACGTTAGTCTCGGTTGGCAAGTCTTCGATAGACAAGTCATCCATTGATAATACAACAGACTTCAATCCTCTACCTAAAGCCTGTCTGTTGATCTTCTTGGCGACACCTTCGGCATTACCTCCGTCGGAGGCAAATGCAACAGTTAAAGGAGGACCAGACAAACCTTCCAACAATTTAGCAAAAGAATCATCAGCGACTTTTCTTTGTTGAGTCTTAATTTCAGTATTGGCAGTTGCAGTCAAGTTTCTAGACAAAACTGGGTTCTTAGCAGCCAATAAGGAAAGCTTGTTTTCACGATCCAAGAAGCTTTGTAACTGTTTTCTTAAGTGCGACGAATCCAACTTGAACACATCTTTTTCGTCTTCAAGAGATGGATCATATCTGTACAATGGCCAATAACCAGTATCGACGGCCTTTTTGGTTTCTTTCAAAATTTGCAAAGTACTGTCATTTTCACTCTTGTATGGCAAGTAAGCCAAGACAATGGAAGGACCATTAAACTTTTCAGCTTCAATAAAAGCTTGTAATACCTGAGTGTATGAGGAGTAAATGGCGACAGAGGCAACATATACACCGCCGTAGTTCATGGCGTATAAACCGACATCCTTTTTGCGGTAGCCGTTAACTTGCTTGTCTTGGATCTTATCTTCATATGGTTCAGAATCAATTACCAACATATTGATGTTTTTCTTGGAGGTGATAACATTATGGACACCAGAAGATCCCAAATCGTACGACCAGGCATCTGAACCAATTAACCAGTTCTTTTGAACTTTGAAAAATTGTTTCAAATCCAAGATCTGACGTGAGACATCAGAAGCGGTGTCCGACTCAAGCAAGTCAATAATAGTCTCCACTAACTTGTCTTCAACTGAAGTAGTCTCTTTGACTTGAACCAACCACTTTGATAAAGAGTCAATTAATTTTCCGTTATCTATCGCGTGGAAGTCGTTGAGACGAACAGAATTGTATACCAAGTCTATCAAGTGGTTCTGTTGTTCTTCGAAATGTAAGAAGGCACCAAATCCGTAATCTGGGTTGGTTTCGACACCAACCTTGTCAACTTCAAACTGGTTCAATACTTTCAAGTTTTCCTTATTGACTTGTTGCAAGATCTTCAAGTATGCTTCCTCGAGAGCATGTGCATTTGTTACTGCACGAGAGTGGTCTTCAATCTTCTTCTTGGACAATTTGGTTGTAACTTGGGTATCGATCTTACCATATGCGACACCTTGGACTGGTGAATCGCTTCTAGCGTTCGCCAATAAATTAGAAATGGCACTTTGTATCTTATCAGAAGCAACATAGCCAATAGTTGCAGAAATAATTTTGGAGAAGTTCTTCAAGGATTGGTATTGAGGATATTCTTGGAAAAAATCCAACAACAAAGGAGAAAAGCTGGATTGGCTGCTGGTTTGTTGTACGAGGGTGATTTTATCAACCGAATTTGGTATGCTATTCAATAAGTGTTGTAATTGGAACGGTCTGTAAACATTTATCGATACCAAGAGGGCATTTTCCTTAGTTGCAGCCGTAACTAACTCTTCAGTGACTTGGCCCAAGAGCAAAATCGATTCCTTAGGGTTAGAAGGTTTGTTTACCAATTCAAATGGCTTGACATCAAAGTATTCAAAAAGACCGTTGGCATCAAAAGAATCCAAATCTTTCACCAAAACTTCATCTTTCAAGTTTATCGATTCGTTAGACTTGTAAGTGGTAGGAGCGAAAAAGTGAAACACCGCCGATCCGAGTTTAGCAGCCAAGTTGTAGGCTAACCTGGAATTAATGGTGGCAGACCTGGCAGTTTGGGAAATTAATATTGGGAAACCCAAGTCTCTCAAGCCGGTAACAAACGAATAGTCAAACTGGTCTAATTCAACGTGGGTAACGACAGCATTATTCTTGAAGTTCTTGCCAGACAAGTATGGTAAGTTCTTAAACAACGTAATCCCGTTGGTTGTTACAGTAACTATTTCATCTTCAACTGTCGAATTTTCAATATAGTTATCCACCACAGAAAAAGGGTCGTTGGCCTCGATCAAAATGGTTGCATCCGGAACAGCTTCCTGGAAGGTCGAACCAACAGATTTAGCTGGTTGTGTTACAAAAACCACACCAGGCACACTAGTTATGGTCTTAGCAACTGCTTGTGTTTGACTGTTGCTCATATTTAAGGCTGTTTGACGTCTAGCTCTACTCTGAAACTTACAGTTAACTGGCAGGACTTACATTATATACGGTTTACCATCTCTTTATCGTAACTAAACAATATGCAGTATAAAATCAACCATGTAATCATACCACGTGATATGTAATAATGTTCTTTTATTAACGACTGTTTAGTGATTGGATAAAGTGTATTCACGTGCAAGGCCGTGACCACAGGCGTTTTAACGCCTAAGAAAATCAAAGGCCGTTGTGGAGACACTTCAAAGCCCATTTCACTTCAAAGGCCGCGTCCTACCTTTATACTATAGTGATTACATATCGATAGTCTGCAACGTTGCCAGATTTATTTTCAAACAATATCCTGTAGATAAGCATCTCCACAAACCTTCCATCACAGATCCAGAGACAGGGTGCAAAAATTAGTAACACAAAACTAAATCACATGGAGTTTCTATTCGGGCCTCGTGTCCAAGCACGCTTAACTCTCATATTGACTTTGCCGAAGCAAGATACTTTCGGGGTTTCATTTAAGAAATTAGTTTTATCCAAATGGTGGATTTTTATGTTTGTGTAAGCGGCTTGATAGAGCGAAACCGGGGTCCAACACAACTCGTTGTTGCTCGGGTTTCGTCGCTGGTGTGTTGTTCGGTGCCGTTTTTTTCGTTTCTTGCCTTGGATATACATGTCTTCCAATTCAAGCTCCTTCAACACTGTCTTGTATACTGATCGACTGATTTTCCTTGTGTCTAAATTTGTAACCTTTAAATTAAAATAGTGATAACCACCTAACGATTCCGAGTTTTCATTATGCCATTGATAAATGAACGCTTTGATATACTCATCCTTATCATCCTTGGAGAGGGATCTGGGTTTAACGTTTTTATAATGAGTAGGAATTTCCGAATTCTCTGAAAGTTTCGAATTTTCTGAGTTTTTTGAATTTTTGGAAATATTTGGAGACGCAACAAACTCATTAAAAAGGGCATTATGTCCCTGCCCCTGAGGTCGATAATCTAAATCTTGTTCACCAAATAATTCGGGAAAGTAATACGTACCTACCTCATAGTTTTTGGGTTGTATTTGTTTTTCCTGAAAAAACTCTTCTAGAGTATTTTCAAATCCCTCTTCTTGCTGCAAGAAATTGTCAACAACTGAGGAATGGGGTGTAAAGTTGTTGTTATTTATTGTCTGTTCAAAGGGATAGTCAAAAACAAAGTCCATTCTTGATATGACATAACAAGATAATGACGCCTGCCATACTTTATAACTACCAATACATCCAAGCAGAATATGTAATGCAACTGGATATTTTGTCTGCTATTTAGTTTTCGCAACCAAAAATATTGTAGCAGAATAAAAGTTATCATATATGAATGCATACCGAGACTATTAAGTCGACTATTCCTTCCCCCCAGGAAATAAGTCATTTACACCTAATTACTGTTTTCATCTCAATTAATGTTCAAAGAGGAAATATCCGATGAGACCACTCTGCCTGACTCTTCAGCAAAAAAAAAATTCAGTTACCAAGGCCAAATGATAAGCTCCATATCTTGCAGAGTATTCATCATTGTGAAATAACTCACATAAACAAAATGGAAATTTGTGTTGTGGGATTTTCAGATATTTTGGTACTTAATCATGGTTCCCTCGCTCTGTTCGCCGTTACAGGCGCTTGGTTGATAATGAATATGCCGGAGTCGTGCCCAGACTGAAAAATATGAATCGTAGTTTTTTGAAATACTGCAAGAGTCACCTCATATAAATTGCATTCTAAGTTATGTTTTTGCTTACCAGAAGAGCTACAGTTAGCTCTTTAAGAGCAGTAACGCGATTAAAGAGTACACTCACTCCCGTACGTCAAAACTACCCTGAATTATTGGACACAGATTTCTTAACGGATGGAACACCAGACTATGTCAAATTAATCTTGACTTCTAGAGTGTACGATGTGGTCGATGATAACGGCACCCCGCTACAATATGCGGTTAACTTGTCTCAAAAATGGGGTACCAACGTATTTTTGAAAAGAGAAGATTTACTTCCAGTGTTCTCTTTTAAGTTGCGTGGTGCTTACAATATGATTGCAAACTTGCATGCCAACAGTCCTACTCCATTAGCAGGTGTTATTGCTTGTTCTGCTGGTAACCATGCCCAAGGAGTGGCATATTCTGCTAACAAGTTGAACATTCCTGCGACTATTGTCATGCCTACTGCTACACCGTCAATTAAATTTACAAATGTTGCCCGGCTTGGATCTAAGGTCGTGTTATACGGAGATGATTTTGACTCATCTAAGAAAGAGTGCACCCGTTTGGCCGAAGAGCAAAACTTGACCAATATTCCACCATTTGACCATCCATATGTTATTGCCGGACAAGGTACGGTGGCTTCAGAAATCACCAGACAATTAAGAATGGAATCCCTTAGTGCAGTTTTTGTTCCTGTTGGTGGTGGTGGTTTGATTTCTGGGATTGCAGCATACTTGAGTAAGGTTGCCCCTCATGTGAAAGTTATTGGGGTTGAAACCTACGATGCCGATGCCTTGTATCAATCTCTCTATGAACACAAAAAAGAGACATTGGATTCGGTTGGTGTGTTTGCTGATGGTACTGCAGTTAAAGTTTTAGGTGATGAAACCTGGAGACTCTGTAGTGAATTGGTCCACGAAGTTGTTAGGGTTTCTACTGATGAACTTTGTGCCGCCATTAAGGACATTTTTGAAGACACCAGACTGATTACCGAACCGTCTGGTGCTTTATCTGTTGCTGGTATGAAGAAATATGTTCAGAAAAACAAAAACATTGACCATTCCAAAAAGACTTACATTCCTGTGTTGAGCGGAGCCAATATGAACTTTGACAGATTGAGATTTGTCAGTGAAAGAGCTGTTCTTGGTGAGGGTAAGGAAGTTTCGCTTGTAGTCACCATCCCAGAAAAGCCTGGTTCCTTCCGTCAATTACAGAAAGTCATCCATCCAAGAGCTATTACTGAATTCACCTACAGATACTCGAACGTCGATTCTGCGGATATTTTCATTTCGTTCAACGTGCACAATAAGGAAACCGAGTTGCCAGACATTTTGCAAACTATGACAGACTCAGAACACAACTATGATATTGTTGACATATCTCACGACGAATTTGCAAAGTCTCATGGTCGTTATTTGGTAGGTGGAAAGTCTCCTATTACTGATTGCAACAAAGTCAAGAGAGAGAGACTTTTGCAGTTTGAATTCCCCGAGAGACCAAATGCCTTATATAACTTCTTGAATAGTTTACAAGAAGACTGGGACATCACGTTGTTCCACTACAGAAACCACGGTCACGATGTCGGTAAAGTGTTGTGTGGCTTTTACTTGCCAGAAGGCACCAAGGAAGAAGACTTCCAGGATTTCTTGAAAAAGTTGGGCTATAGATTTGTTGACGAAACTCAGAACGTCATATACAAGAAGTTCTTGAAAAATTAATAGCATAATGTACATTATTTACAGTTAGGATCTACGTAAGAACGCCTGATAGGCGTCGTTATTGATATGCACCTTCCCAGTGGCCTTCATTTGCTTCTTTCCTTCTTTCTGGCGTTCCAAAAGCTTCTTTCTTCTTGATATATCTGCGGCATGAAGTCTCTGAGTCACGTCTTTTCTCTTTGCCTTGATAGTTTCTCTGGCAACGATTTTGTTATTCACTTTTGCCTGGATAGCAACCTCGAACAACTGGTAACGAAGAAATTCCTTGAATCGTTGGACATATTCCTTACCTCTGGCAATAACCTGGGAACGATGAAGTACCGTAGTAAGTGCATCCTGCGGCTCACCGTTAACACAAAGTTCCATTTTGACAATATCCGACTTCTTGTATCCAGCATCCTCGTAGTCGAGAGAAGCGTAACCTTTGGTACAACCCTTGAGCTTTCCAAAAAAGTCTTCAACTAGTTCTGCCATCGGTATTTGGTACTTTAAGAGAACTTGCCCTGTTGTCAAGTACTCTAGTTCCTTTTGAATACCACGACTGCTGTCACATAAAGTCATGACCGTTCCAACATATTCGCCAGGAACCGTCATTAATGCGTCAACTATCGGTTCCATATAACATTCGACATTCTGTCCTTTATCGGCTGCCGGAAATCCATCTGGGTTAGTGACAATCTTCTCAGTTCCGTTTCTATATACAATTTTGTAGGGAACTGTGGGTGCTGTCAAAATGATCTTGGCTCCATACTCCTTTTCCAAACGTTCCTTGAATACTGAGGCGTGCAATGAACCCAAGAATCCAAGTCTCCAACCTAACCCCAAGGCATTCGAAGTTTCTTTCTCGAGGGTCACAGATCTGTCATTCAATACTAAGTTTTGCATGTGGTCATCCATGACATTAAACTCAGTTCCATCTGCTGGAAATGCACCCACAAACACCATTGGTTTTGGTTCTTCAAATCCAGGAAGTGGATCCAAACCTTCATGCTTACCATGCTGGAAAAAAGTGTCCCCCACCAACGCTTCACGAGAGTTCTTCATTCCAGGAATGATGTATGCCACCTGACCAGCCACAATTTTGTCCATGGGAAGTTTATCAGGGTACATTATCCCGACTTCCTTGACTTCGTATTTCTTGTCAGAATGGGCTGAGACCAACTTCATGCCCTTTTTAATATACCCATCGACTACATGAACCAACATGACCACACCCACGTAAGAGTCATGCCAGGAATCCACAAGCAACGCCTTCAAAGGTTTCGTAGGATCACCTTCTGGTGCTGGAATGCGGTCGATAACCGCGGGAATGATTTTCTCCACATTCAAGCCAGTCTTTGCACTGACGGGAATGCAGTCTTCACGACGTAACTCAAAGGTGTTTTCAACCTGATCCATGGCCAGAGGAATATCAGCCTGTTCCAAGTCTATCTTGTTGATGATTGGAACCAATTTTAGCCCCATGCTGTATGCCAAATAGAAGTTGGCTACAGTTTGCGCCTGTACACCTTGAGAAGCATCAACCAATAAGAGTGCTCCTCCACAGGATGCATATGATCTCGATACCTCTGCTCGGAAGTCAACGTGACCTGGAGTATCGACTAAATGGAGCAAGTAGTCTTGCTTGGTAACTGGATCGTAGTGAAACATTGACACTGTTTGGGCCTTGACGGTGATCCCACGCTCCCGCTCGACATCTAGTTTGTCCAACACCTGCTTGTTTGATCCTGGCTGTATGACTCCTGTCAATTCCAACAACCGGTCGGATAATGTCAGCTTCCCGTGGTCAACATGGGCCACGATACTGAAATTTCTGTAGTTGGAGATGGGAATTTTGGCAAGCCGTTCCTCGATATCCTTACGGTACTTTTCCTTGTTGAGGACAATCCGCTTCTCTTCCACAGTAAGTGTCTTTGCAACAGTTCGGCTGACCGAGTACGCTCGTAGTGGTCGTATCCACCGCATGGTTATTTTTGGTGATACCGTCTGCAAACTGGCAAAAAAAGTTGAAAATTCTCAATATTAGTTACGTTACAAATATGGATATATGTAATAATCTTTCTATAATTTCTTTTACTGGTTTTCTTGGGCAAACTTCTCAACAAAGTCAACCAATAACTTCACACTGTCGAGGGTTACAGCATTATAAATCGAGGCTCTCATTCCTCCAACGGATCTGTGGCCCTTAAGACCAGTTAACTTCTGTTCGCTGGCTTCCTTGACAAACTTGGCTTCCAACACTTCACTAGGGAGCCTAAACACAACATTCATCCGAGAACGAGCAGCAGAGTTAAATACTGGCAACTTGTAGAATTCAGGGTATTTTTCCAAAGCAGAATACAAGAGATCAGCCTTTGTCTTGTTGGTCTTCTCAATAGCGTCGATTCCACCTTCTTCGAGCAACTTTTCCGTTACCAACTTCAAGATGTGACAGGTAAAGATTGGAATGGTGTTGTAAGCGGAATTGTTAGCAATGACAATTGGGTAGTGGAAAGCAATAGGAACCAATGGGATACCATAGCTGTTTAACTCGGCATCAGTTGGTTGCTCAATTAAGGATTTTTTGATAATGTAAATGGTCAAGCCAGCCAAACCAATGTTCTTTTGGGCTCCAGCCATAATGAGACCATACTTGCTGACGTCAATCTTTTTGGATAAGATGTTTGACGACATATCGGCGACCAATTCAACACCAGCAGGCAAATAGTCCGTAGGAATGTCCTTGAACTCGTTACCGTGCACAGTTTCGTTGTCACACACGTACAAGTAAGCAGCGTCTTCGGCAATAGGGCTCCATTCCGAGTATGGGGGAATATCACCAAACTTCTTATCCTTGGTGTTAACGACAATATCGACTTCAAAGCCCAATCTGGCAGCTTCCTCAGCCGATTTCTTGGACCATGAACCCGTTACAGCATATGCTGCTCTACCTTTCTTTCCATTGTGAGTCTTGGCGTAGTTGGCAATCAAGTTATAGGCGATGGAGGAGAAACCCGTGGTACCACCTCCCTGCATGAAAAAAACTTCATGTGTGTCAGGGATTGACAACAACTTGGTCAAGTTGGCCTTAGTGTCGTCAATGACTTGGATGGCAGGCTTGGACCGGTGGGAGATTTCCCCGATACCCAAGTTATCGCCGTTGTAGGTGAGCAAATCCAAGGCAGCCTTCTGCAACACAGAGGTAGGCAAGCGAGCAGGTCCTGCTCCAAAGTAGTTTGGTTCTTCCCGGTTTAAAGACATGATAGTGTAGCAAGTAATGCGGTGGAAAGGTTACTCAAAATATATTATGACTCGCACAAAGGAGTCATAATTGCGAAAAATTATTAGGGCAAAACCACCACCAGAAAAAAAAAATGGATCAGTCACGTCGGAGTCCGCTGATGTAGTACATAAGCTCAATGTCTTCGTTGTCTTCGAGAGTACAATTGAGCATGCAGTCGTGGGGCATCATAAGAAGTACCACGGTGTGGCATGTCTGGACAATTCTGGAGGCACGGAGCCAGTCACGAAGTCGCACCTGGATCTCGTATTGTTCTGGTTCCAGGTCAGGTTCCGGTTCCAGATTGTTTTCTTCGGATTTGGCGCGCTGCACCGCGAGCTTATCGTTCCAGCAGGCAGTAACGCGATACTTGCCCTCCTGTTCAAGAACAAACCCCAAGAACCCGTCAGACCCCGTTTGTATGGTGACGGTGTCGGAATTGCCTCTGCGGAACTTCTCCAATCGCTTGTAGGTAGTGGTAAATTCGGGCGGCAAGCGCATCACGAGCGACACGTCTGCCAACTGCGGCTCGTTCAAGGTAATGGCATCGTGGGTGTTTTTCAAGATCTTTACGGGAATCCGAAACGTATGGTTGATTGTGTTGGTGTTGGAACTGATATTCGAGTAGAAGAGTGCAAGAGACGCGGTTCGACTGGTGCCGTTGCTGGTACCATTGCCACCTGTAGAGTCTTTACGCTGGAGACGGACATTGAGACCGTCACTATTGGCCCGGTCGAAATTTCGGACTGTCTGCAACAAGAGATCAATATTGATCTCGAGTGCAATGGTATTGTCACGAAGACTCTGGATCTCAATATGGTCGAATATGGCAGCAGCTTTAAGTTTGCACCATACTTGTGGTTCACTGGTCACTGACTGCGGATTCACCAGAATTACCAGAAGCTCAGTAGGCGTGAATTTGAGAATAACATAACGTCGAATCGGACTGATAAGTGAAAGTGCCGTTTTGAGACTCTCGGTGTTTTGCGTCCGGAGTTTAAGCTTCATGGTACGCGTAGAGTGGTGGGATCCGTTGCGCACAAGTGATGGGCAACCAAAAAAAAAAGTAGTTACCAGCTCAGCTCCCAAACAAGTTTCTTAAAAATTCCACCAATTTAAAGAATTGGATTGATTTGTAAGCTACTTATTATCTTGTTTTTAGTTACTTGTACCAAGAGAATTTCTAGTTTAGTTTCTACTCAACGATCTCACGGTAATCTTCATGTTTACGACTAATTTCTTTCATTTCTACTCTTGTCACACGGCTCACTTTTAACCTGGTTAGTGGTACTTCTTTACTTTTTAATCTTTACATTTAAAGTACTTCTACTTATTATCCATCCTATTGCTCTTTAAATTTCACCAATACTAATCTCTTAATGAATCCGGTTTCTTTCTTGTTTCTAACATTTCTATGTAGTTTTTAAACTGCACCCGCCAGTGAAGATATCTTTTCTCCATCTTCGCAAAATATATTTTCCACCACCATGACCGTTGACGAAGAAAGCTTCAGGTTCTTTGGCCTCGGCGGCTGTAATGAGGTTGGCCGTTCGTGTCACATCATCGAGTACAAGAACAAGGTCATTATGCTTGATGCAGGGATCCATCCCGCGTTATCGGGCCACGCCTCGTTCCCCTTCTACGACGAGTACGACCTTTCCAAGGTGGACGTATTGTTGATCAGTCACTTCCACTTGGACCATGCGGCCTCGTTGCCGTATGTCATGCAGCACACAACTTTCAAGGGTCGTGTCTTTATGACCCAAGCCACTAAAGCCATTTATCGCTGGCTTTTGCAGGATTTCGTTAGAGTCACGTCCATCGGCGGCGGCATTGGCAAGAATGACAACGCCGACGAAAGCACTCTCAATTCAGGCTCTAGCAACTTGTATACTGATGACGATTTAATGAGCTCATTTGACCGAATTGAAACGATCGACTACCACTCAACCATTGAGTTGGACGGGATCAGATTCACAGCATACCACGCCGGACACGTTCTCGGTTCATGTATGTATTTCATCGAAATCGGTGGTCTCAAGGTGTTGTTTACAGGTGATTACTCCAGAGAAGAAAATAGACACTTACATGCAGCAGAAGTGCCCCCAATGCGTCCCGATATCTTGATTTCCGAGTCCACTTTTGGTACGGGGACATTGGAACCTCGTGTGGAACTTGAATCGAGACTTACCAAGTCGATTCACGCTACTTTAACAAAGGGGGGACGTGTCTTAATGCCAGTGTTTGCCCTTGGAACAGTACAAGAACTCTTGTTGATTTTAGATGAATACTGGTCCCAAAACGAAGATCTTCAGAATATTAACATCTACTACGCCTCTACGTTGGCTAAAAAATGTATGGCGGTTTACCAGACATACACAAGTATCATGAACGACAATATCAGACTTACAGCTTCGAATCCTGGCCGGAAATCTAACCCGTTCGACTTCAAATTTATCAAATCTATTAGAGACTTGTCTAAATTCCAGGACTTTGGCCCTTCGGTCGTCATTGCTACTCCGGGGATGTTACAAACGGGGGTTTCGAGACAATTACTCGAAAAATGGGCGCCTGATCCTAAGAACAAGGTGATCATGACCGGGTTCTCCGTGGAAGGTACCATGGCGAAAATCTTGTTGAATGAACCACACACAATTCAATCTGCATCGAATCCAGACCTTACAATCCCACGTCGTATTAACGTGGAAGAAGTTTCTTTTGCTGCTCATGTTGACTTTCAACAAAATTCTGAATTTATTGAAAAGGTTTCTCCCTCCAAGATTATTCTTGTTCACGGTGATTCTGTTCCTACCGGTAGACTCAAGTCTGCATTATTGAGTAAATATGCCCCTAGAAAGGGGACTGATCAAGAAGTCAAAGTTTACAACCCCAAGAACTGTGAAGACTTGTTGATTGGTATCAAAGGATTAAAGATTGCAAAGGTCTTGGGTTCCTTGGCTGAGGAACAACTTCTGACGCTAAAGAAGGACATTAAGGCTAAACTTGAGCAAGAAAACGAAAAGATTATGGAGATTGCTGAAGGTGCTGAAGAAGAAGTATCCACCAAAGAGCCAAATGTTCTTAAAACAGGGCAGTTAGTTTCTGGTGTTTTAGTTTCGAAGGACTTTGACTTGAATTTGCTTCAGATCCAGGACTTGAACGAATTCACACTGCTTTCAACGTCGATTGTGAAATCCCGGATCAACTTAAAGATCAATGCTGACATATCATTGATGAAGTGGCATTTGGAACAAATGTTTGGGTATGTCAATGTGGTTAATGATGACGAAGAAGAGTGGGAAGGTGTTGTTATGGACATGATTGACATTTTGGTGGATAGAACGAAAACTGATGCCATGTATCTCACTGTCGAATGGATCAATGATAACTTGATGGCCGATTCCTTGGCCGATAGTGTGGTTGCGATTCTTTACTCGATCGATTCGTCTCCCGCATCGGTGAAGCTTACATCGAAGGAATGTGGCCATTCTCATGGCAATGGCAGTGTCACAGACAGTGATGCCATCGAGAGCCGTATTCAACGAATCTCGTCCTTGTTACAAGCTCAGTTTGGCGATACCTTTAAGGTTGAGTCCAAGCATGCTGGAGTTATTACGATTGGGAAAACTGAGGCCAAAATCGATTTTTTGAATCTAACTGTCGATTGTCTGTCGAGGGTCTTGAGAGACAGAGTGGAGAACGTCATCAAGAGAGCTTCACAGCTTGCTGCACCATTGAGTCAGTATAAGAAACAGATTTAGGATTTGTATAATAATTGTATATTAGTACGTGTGCCGGCGAATTCTTTTTTTCTCAAATGAGATACATCTTTATTTATGAATTTATATTTACATTCATTATATATCAAAAATATTAAAGTTAAATACAATATGAGGTAAGTAAAATTATGTCCTTAAGCGAATGTGAATTGTACTAACATGTCAGTGAACTTATAGATAGACCGAGATCGGAACTTACAGAGCTTGAGCTCCAGAAACTTGAGGAGTTTGAGTTTACGCACGGCCCGATGTCGTTGCTCCAGAATGCTCTGAATAATAACACTGCTGTGGTGATATCTTGTCGTAACAACCATAAATTGATAGGAAAGGTCAGAGCCTTTGACAGGCACTGCAACTTGATTTTGGAAAACGTGAAAGAACTCTGGACGGAATCGATCAAGAATAACAAAGGTAAGAGCATCAAGACAGTATCAAAGGAACGGTTTGTGTCCAAGATGTTTTTGAGAGGTGATTCTGTGGTGGTGATACTAAAGGCATAAGCAAATAAGAACGTGTATAATATAATACAAAATAATAACTGAACTAAACACCTGACCTTAAGATGTTCTGGCGCTGGTGGCGGAACCGAATAACTTCGTGGCGTTCCATAATGTACAAGGCTTTATCCAAGGCAGCAGCACTTACTTTACCTGAATCAACAAACTCTCTTCTGAGGGTTCTGTACGCCGTAGACCAACCAATTGGTAATCTTCTTCTCAATTCAGCCTCCACCGTCTTGATTTCGGCACTCAAAGCACCACCAGCAGTTTCTCCACCAGAAACACCTTGATCAACGGCATCCATAGTAGATGCTGTAAAGAGTCGGATGGCTTCATCCACATGTTCCACTGTAGCTACAGGCTGTAAAGTTAACTTGGCCAACGACTCGGTAATACGAACAATAGCTTCCAATTGTCTGACAGTGATTGGAATCGAGGAACGCTCGTTCATGAACGCTTCATTGGCATGCAACTGTCGTCTGATATCAACGAAATGTGATGACAATTTTTCTGCAGCCTGAGGAGATAATCTTGGAGCACATCTCAACTTAGCGTACTGAATATATCTCTTCATTGTTTCAATTGGAATTTCACCTTCCTGTTGCTGTTCAGTCTTGCCGCCGGTATGGATGTTCATGACGTGCTTGGCAATACTGACATCTCTATCTTCGTTGTGGTCATCTTTGACAATGAAAATCATATCAAATCTCGACAAGATAGTGGTTTGGAAATCAATATTATCACTAGGGCTCTTGCTATCGTCATATCTTCCGTAAATTGGATTAGCTGCGGCCAATACAGACGTTCTCGAATTCAAGACTGTGGTAATACCTGCTTTGGCAATCGAAATAGTCTGCTGTTCCATAGCTTCATGAATAGCCACTCTATCATCGTCTCTCATCTTGTCAAATTCATCGATACAGACAACACCACCGTCTGCTAGCACCATAGCACCACCTTCTAAATAGAAATCTCTTGTTTGCGTATCTCTTTGAACAGACGCCGTCAAACCAGCAGCAGACGAACCCTTACCCGAGGTGTAAACAGAAATAGGAGAGATTTTCTCCACAAACTTCAACAATTGAGACTTGGCAGTACCTGGATCACCAAGTAACAACACGTTGATATCTCCTCTCAATCTCATACCATCGGGAAGTACTTTCTTGGAGCCACCCATCAATAAACAAGTAATTGCCTTTTTAATATCTTGGTTCCCATAAATAGATGGAGCAATGGAATTAGAAAACACTTCGTATAAATTGGGTAATCTCGACAATTTCAAGAATTCTTCCTCCTCTTCTTCGGTGAATGAGACACCTTGTCCATTAAGACCACTATCAACATCGGTCTGGATCCCCAAGACTTTGAGATAAGGGTTTCTGATAGCAACAGGATTAGAACTACCTGCGGAACTCTTTTGTTTCGACTCAAAAATTGAGTAAATACCAACGATGGTAACTCTAGTTCCTGGAACTACTTGGTTTGTCATGTACCGGTCAGATTGTAAAAGAATGTGTCTGGGCATTTCACCAACAGGGACCATGTCAGGAGCTTCTTGCAATTTCAACACTTGTTGATCGGTGAAAGTCGACTTGTCATGGATAATAACATAAGGATCCGGTGGACATTTTTCCTGAGCCGAGGACAGATCATGATTGTGTTGGGCATCACACTTCTTGGGGAGAATAAGCTGTCCAAAAGCTGATTTGACTTCCTTTCTCATGGTAAACTTACAGGCACGACAAATCAATTGTACTTGGGTTGCTCTCGAAGATAACACCGATGCTGAGATGATGATCCCACTCACTCTGACAATCTTGGAAATATGTTCCGAGTCTAAGTCACGGATCGAAGTCTTTCTTGAGTTGGAGTACAAAATGAGCTGGCACTTAGGGAAGTCAAGAGGAGCTTCTTCGTCACTGAGATACGCGATCCGCTTGGCAATATCGGTAATGGCATTTTCGAATAGAGGGATAGTATCGGCTGGATCGTCGGTAAGTTTCTTATTCAACTCTTCATTGTAGCCTATCAAATGTTCTGAATTGACTTTCAAGAAGTAATTCTTAATCAACAAATTCTCCCGTAACTGGTCACGGTAGACAAATTGAGTGTCGAGTCTGAATTCTAGAATGAATGCCTTGAACGCCTTGGTGATTTCATTCTGTGAGTTTTCATTTGGAGCTTCACCAGCCAAGACTTGAGCACCATAAACTTCACCTCTTTCGTACGACATGCTGCGTTAAGAAAGGTAACCAGAGTGTGAGATGAAGGAAAGTTTTTGGTGATCGACGTATGCATTTAATTTGTCCCTATTAGGCAAGTACGCGATAAATCTGCAATAAATTTTTTTGAGCATTGGCGTAACATGCAAAATGCTACGAATCTAGTAAAAAAATGACGGTAGTAACGAGCACGATTCGAAGGGTGCAGTAAAATGATTGGCAAATGGCACAATGTATTTGGTTTGGCAAGGTACTTCACTACTTCTACTTATGTAAATGCTATTCCCAGGAAGACTAAGTTGCCTCCACGTCCCAAATGGCTTATCGTGGAGGACGAGATTGAAGAATCATTTTTGAAAGGCGGACGAGGTCCAGGTGGCCAGAAAATCAATAAATCGAACAGTAAGGTTCAATTGACTCACAAGCCGACAGGTATTGTTGTTACATGTCAGTACTCGAGATCACAAGAACTGAATAGAAAGCGAGCACGAGAGATCTTGGCTCTTAAGCTAGATTGTTTGCAGAATCCACTCACAAGTCGCAATGCGGTAATTCAAGACCGAAAATCAAAGCTTAAACAAAGTAAATCTAAGAAGTCTAACCGTAAGTACAAGGCACTTGCTGAGGCCAAAGGAAATGAACCACAACAAGAGAATGAAGAAATAGATCCTGATGAAGAGTTTGATAACTTTATCACATCTTTGAAGAAATCAGAATAATATGGTGGTTGGGCCACGACTATAGTCTCACATCCGTGTTTGTTTTTTTGCAACCATTTTGGGCCGCCAACAATTTAACTAAACACCAACATTAACCATGACACTTTCAGGTTTTCTGTTAGCAACCTTAGTGTTATCACTTGTTCTTACATTTGTCATATTGATTAATTTAACTACATTCATATACTTGAAGTACTATAGCGTGATTAACGTTGACGGAAAGGGGTACAAATTATGTGATCTACATTTTGGAATATCCAAGAATGTCGATCTCGATGTTCATCCCAGACCACGAGTCCTGCTTAAGTTTGACTTCGAGAAACAATGCAACAACACTAACAGTGAACTCCTGCAGTATATCACTCCAATCAAACCTGCTGATGGGCCAATTTTATTGCAGGGAGACTTGCTGGAGCAGTTTGACAGATTCACGGAAGGATTGTTTGGATCTCCTGGTGAATTATCTCACATGAGTAGCAGAAAACGTATTGCTAAACGGATGTCGTCCGTTAATTATAAGCGTGATGCCTCAAATCCCCTTCAAACTGTTCACATAGTTTCTTCTAGAAGAAGTGAATTGTACTTGTCTGACCAGTATGATAGCTTCTCTAGGACTCTAATGCTCCAACACTTGATTCAAACCTCAATTAACCAAGTAGATTCAATTAGACAGGTCGAAGATCCCTTTCTGGCTAGTGTGATTTCTGTTGGTGGTATTGTTGTTGTTATCAAACCTTTTCAGGGTAAACATGAGTATGAATTTAACTCTCTTCAAAACGGAGATTTGCTTCGTGTGATAAAATTTTATGTTCGAAGTGGGGATGAAAGTAGCACACCGGGATCAAGAAAGCGAGATAGTTCAAGTTCGAAGTCACCCCGTTCGAGTGCATCCACATTTGATACAGATAACACTAACATGCTCAACAAAACAAGCCCACAATATGGCAAGTTGTATTGCACAGGGATCATCCTCAATACATACCTTGAGTTTAATGATGATTCCATTCAGATAAAGATAAGGGAGGATGAAACTGGCGAGTCTGAATTGTTGAAAGACTTCCCTTTACTGGTGGTATCTCTCGAGACCACGCTTCTAAAGCAAACTAACGAACAGCCGAATTAAGACTCGGCTCCATGACGTTGTTGGTAGTTTTTCCAATTCTCTGCAGTTTTTAATGCGTCTTGCCAATTTTTCCTCATGATGTCAAGTTCTTTTTCTAGCTGCTTTGTCTTTGAATCATCAGGTTCCATTGTTAGGCTTGTTGACCCAATAACTTGAACCAAGTTATTGATATTGTGATAGAACCTATAAATGCTATTCAATACAGGCTTGGCCACAAATTCAAATGTTTCCATCTCGTCAAAGTACTTTTTTATTGTAGCCGTATCCGTATTTGAAATTTCATTAAGATCAATAATATTCGAAGGGTTGGGTAAGTTAAGTGATGACCCTTTTGGTTTAAGATCGGAAAACTGGCTATTAAAGGTAGTGTAATAGCTGTTTAAGAGTTCAACAAATCTGGTGAACTTATAGTTTTCAGCCATCAAGCTATCAATAATAGGGGACATATCGGAAATCACTTCTTCGTATTCCTTATTAATTAATGGAGTGATTGTGTTTGTGTTGCTGGTGTAACCTGACGCGTTATCAATGATTGGGTTATTATTGTAAATATAGGAACTTGTCTGAGTATTGGTTGGAGTCGTGATATTATCAGAAATAGGAATACCATAGGTTGCTGAAGAAGACAAGTTCCGCTTTTCGAGCAACTTATCCTTTAATTCATTGATCTCCAAGTTTCTTCTCCTTGTTTCCACCTGGTATTTGGTGCTAAGATCATTTGTCCAATTCTTAAGTCTAGTGATATCTTGAGCCTGTAGTTTGTTTTGCTTTGTTAGTTGATTGACCCTGGCAGTTAGAATTGTCTGATCCAAGTTCTGTGACTGGTTGAGTTTCGATTCCGTTGCTGCAAGTTCCTGTTCCAACGATTCAATTCGCTTATTTAATGTATTGATTTGGGAATCTTTCTGGGAAATGGTCTGGTTTGAAAGCTTGCTCTGATTCCTCAGACGATCAACCGCACTTACTAGTGAATGGATAATATTGATAAGGGCTTTATCATTATTGTAGATCTTTAGAGTGATGGCTAAATCACCGATGTCTTGATCTTGTGTGAGGTCTTTCCAATTGATTGAATTGAATTTGAGCTCATCTTCAATATATGCCCGTGAAATCAACATTGAATTGACAATATCTGCAGCATTCCGTATGATTTCCGTATCTAGTTCGCTCATGGTGGATATTGAATATGCTAACCAAAACAAAACATCGCGGTTTTGTCTTTTAGTTAAATGCAGTATGCATCACAGACTGAGTATGAAATATGTAATGATTTACGGAATCAGGAATAGAATCCTACGTAATTCAGAGAGTGGAAGTAGAGGTTTTAAGCCAATGATAATCGTAGTTGAAATTTAGGAGCTGTGAAGTATCAATTTTGTTCATGGACTATAGAAGAATATAAATTAATTAACAATAAAAATCAGCTTCACTAAAAATGATCTCTTAATATGTCAATTTAATTATCGTTAAGCAATAGCTTCAACGCTACATGATCAGTTTATCACGTTTTTTTATTACTAAAGAGCAAATTTAAATCCTTTGCTTAGTGAGCTTCTTTAGCTTCTTCTTCAAAGACGAACCAGTCTTCTTCAGCAACTGGAGCAGCAGAAGAAGTAGAAACTTCGGCAGTTTCAACTTCAGTGGCTTCGTATTCACCCAAAGCTTGAGCAGAAACTTCAGCTTCTGGAATGGCAGCCTTTGCTGGCAATTGGAAAGCCTTGACAGCACCTTCAAGGTCCTTAGCAGACAAAGCTTGTGGCTTGAATTGCTTGATGTTTTGCACGTATAAGTCAGAAATCAAGTTATTTCTTCTTGGGGTGGCGGACAAAAGTCTCTTAGAGGTTAAACGCTGTATGGTTAGTTGTCAGTTCCTTGTCTTCAATTGAACATTTCTGGAACGCTCTTTGTTAATGACTTGCCACACATAGATCACTTAGTTACAGCTTCTCTTCCATTTCAAAGATATCCTGGGCAGGGTTTTTTTCATCTTTTCTTCCTTGTTGTTGGAGAGTGTTTCGAATGAGTCGTGGATTCGTTGTAAGAATTCATTTTCAAATCAATCGTCCATATCTGTAACTAGTACACTTAGTGCAGTGTCTCTGATGGTATACTTACAATAACAGATTGTCTCAACATGGTTACTAATTCGGTACAAGTACTTGAAAGCTCTCTAGCGAATGATATTTTCATCCAACCGAGATTCGGTATAGGCGTCGTGCGCGGTGCCCAAAAAAATTCCCAAGGAAGATCCGGTCGGAGCCGTTTTATTGGTTGGCGAGAGATGTGAACTCGTCATGTGCTTTTCATCACGTTTCAAGATAATTCTGGATTATCCCACCTTTATATACATAAAAAGCAAAGACCTCTTCTTACCAGTCTTAGCAATGCCAAAGTACTATTGCGATTACTGTAAGTCTTACCTTACACACGACACCATGAGTGTTCGTAAATCTCATTTAATGGGGAAGAATCACATAAAGTATTACTGTAACTATTATGAGCAAAAGGCGAAAGAAACTGGCATCTGGAATGCCACTGATACAATGTACGAACTTGGTTTGGCGCTGCTCAATAAGAATGCTCCAGGGAAGGAGCCCATCGTTAGCAGTGGATCTGGTAAAGCAAGCCTTGATGAATCCCTGGCTGAGATAAATACACTCCCACCTCCTCCCAATCTTAATGGATTCCCTTTGCCGCCTCCATCAGTGTACCATAATACGGTAGAGTACCAAAAGGCTATACTAAGGAATAAGAAGAATGTGACTACTTTTGACTGAAAGTATCAAACGCACTGATACAATTTAGATAGATTTTAATTAGTGGGTTAGGTAATGGGACATGATTGCGTTGATAAAGCGGCGATCATATGTTATGTATAAAATGAACAAGGTTTATTAGGAACTATATAAAGACAGGAGGGATTTGATTACAAATCAGCATCATCTTCATCAGGCAATGGCAAGGCGGTAGCTTGTTCCATTTCTTGTTGGTACTTTTGCATCAATTCAGCATCGACTTGAACTTCTGGTGGAGCCAAAGCTGGGGATTGAACGAATTCTAATTCTGGGTTACCAACCAACTTTCTGGCCAACCAAAGGAAAGGCTTTTCAAAGTTGTAGTTGGACTTAGCAGAGATATCGTAGTATTGCAAGTTCTTCTTTCTGTGGAAGGTGATGGTCTTGGCCTTGACCTTACGTTCCTTGACATCGACCTTGTTACCACACAAGACGATAGGGATGTTTTCACAGACTCTAACCAAATCTCTGTGCCAGTTTGGAACGTTCTTGTAGGTGATTCTGGAGGTAACATCAAACATGATGATACCACATTGACCGTTAATGTAGTAACCATCTCTCAAACCACCGAACTTTTCTTGGCCAGCAGTGTCCCAGACATCGAATTTTAATTGACCAAAGTTGGTGTAGAAACCCAATGGGTGGACTTCGACACCCAAGGTGGCGATGTACTTCTTTTCGAATTCACCAGTCAAGTGTCTCTTGACAAAGGTAGTCTTACCAGTACCACCATCACCAACGAGGACTAACTTAAAAACAGGGACCTGAGCTTCAGCCATTTTAATGTTACTTATAAGTGTGTAGACAAATCGTATAAAAAACAACCGCTCACTTGAAAATTTGATTCGAGCAAGGAGCAAAAAAATTCTCATCCCGTTTACGTGACACAAAGTCAGTGGGATGCTCAACTTTTCAAAACAACCCCAATCGGGAAATAGTTGTTAACATGTGATCGATCACGTTATAGGTCACGTCACCTCGTTAAAATGTGGATACGTATCCACTGGCGCATAATTTAGAGAAGAAAAGAAAAGGAAGGAAAAAAACATCACCAGCTTTTGACCACCCCACGTTATTGTCTTCCCCTGATTGTAGATCCTTTCTTGCCCCGTAGTGTAACTTGAGCCGGTGATATCTTTGCCGAGACCTTGATTTTTAAAACATAGTTGTGTTGTGCAAGAGGCGAAATTTTTACTTGTATTGCACGAAACATTGCTACAGAGGCGATCCATAGTTTTTGAAACCAACTCCGGCAATTTTGGCTAGTTTTAGTTTTATTGAAATACGATATTTTTCAATGGGTTGGTCAAAATAACACAGAATCCCGAGTCTGGCGACGTTTCGTTGTATTACGGGATAGTGACGAGAGCAGACGAATTTATTGTCACACAAGCATTCAGCTACATGGAACTTGGAATAAATGTTGCACTGTCTCTGATCAAAGATGAAATGTAATTTTTAACCCTCGCTACAGAATAATGGTGACTTCTCTTCGCAACTAGAAAAATAATAAACGACCAATTGCAAGGGTAGCCAGAGATGGGCAATATGGCTTGCTATATATTTTGTGTTTCTGTTTGGAAAAAGAATAGTAAATAGGTGGAGAGATAAAAATAAATCCTAGTATTGATTTTTCTCAGGCAGTGTTATTACTAAAAAGACTACGACTACATCTCACATTTTTAGGATGAAATTCAGATCTTACGAATGAGGGTTTATATTGTGTACTTCTTCATCTAAAATGCAGTGGTATTGCTTGGTAATTCAAAGTGGAAAAAATACTGTAACAAATATGTAGGCGACGCCCTACCAAGAAATCTACCCCTCCTACAGTGGATAAAGCAACTGTTTGAGGGGTGCTAATTCATGTGGTGCCCCAATTCGGTTCTTCTTGAAATCTCAATATGGAATACTAGTCATGTATAGAAGTTAATAGTTCTGGGCAATTAATTGCATAGTGTGCAAGACGTTTAACTTAATTTATCCTTTCCTCGTCTTTTGTGTAACGTTTCTTTCCTTCTTTGGGTAATGAAAAGGTAAACTCCCGTATTTTTTTAAGTCACCTTTTGTGTAACAGTAGCCTTATCCGTATAGGTGCTCCGAAAAGTTTCATTCAGCACGTTTATTTGTCAAGTGAAACACCCTTTCATCCCTAAGAGTATATTGAACTACCTGTTGCGGCACCTGGGTTTAAGGTGAAGTCGCTCTTCCATCCCTTGTAAATACAAATCTAAAACATGTTGATTATTTGGTCTTGAGCGCTTACATAGGACATCGAATCCCTTACATTTCAAGTGGTTCGGTCACCTGCATGGGTTTTCTCTCCCGTGTTGCTCCTCCAAAACGACTATTATTTTAACGCGTTTTACATGCTGCGAACTAAAAGCAGACTCCGAATTATTAGCCTTTCTAATTTCGTTTCATTCTTTCTTTCTCTTCAACGCCATAAAACATCCATTTTTATTCATAAAGTCTGGTGCTTTCTGTGTATTATATCAAACCACCGTCATAAAAACCAAGCATTCAACTACCCGGTACACCAACATTCCAACCCCCTTTGACTCCGATTGACCTAATTCTCTGGTCATGTACACAGTTGGCCACCACCATCATCAGCCTATGCTTCCCACGCCGTCGCCTGTTCCTGAAAATATACAGTTTGCCTACTCACAAATGGTACCTCCTCCCCGCTATCAACCTTTCCTTGCTCAGGTCAACAACACAGACCCCATGCCGCATCCTTCCTCTGACCTTGACTCGCTCAACCTCTCTCGAACCATAATCTTGAAAAACATCAACAATAATGTCACTCTTTCCCAACTTTTCGATGCCATCGACTTTGGTCCAATTGAGTATTGCAAGATGTTCTCCAGACCAACGTCTAAACAACTTCACCAACAGGATCCTTTACTTCCAGCCACCATGAAAACATGCTACATATCCTTCATCAACTCGAATATTTCAATCCTCTTCCACTTGAAATACTTCAAGAATCCTGAAAACTTCAACCAGTTAAAGGAAAAGCTTTCCAACTCCAACTTCTTAAAGCTCCAACTAAATGACAACTCCAATAATCTTCAGCAAGATTATATTAAAATGAAAACTCTCAACTACATCGTTGAATACAACGCCACTCGTTCCTTGATGTTCAAGTTTACCATTCATTCTGGTATCACCGAGTCCCACGAAACAGTAATTTCCAATGTCAATTCAACTATATACAGCAAATGTCTTAAATTTGGAACTATTGAACAATTTAAGATTTCACTTCCATTCACAAAAGAATCGGTAACAACTCGTTATCATGGTAAAGTATTGGTACACTTCACTTCGATTGATGCAGCTATAAGAACGTTTGAATATTATCAGAATAAGCTACAATCTAACAGAAACGACAGCGAGGAATCATTGGAATCAAAAACCGTCCTGTCTGCGCAATATGATCTCGAATTTCTGTCAATCCAGTTTCATAAGGACAGATGTGATCAAACTCCGATTCACAAAAATAAAATTCGAAATCAGAGAAATCGCCAACAAAAAATGGGCAATGAGTCAAATGATAGCATAGATAATTCTTCAGAAGATGATGAGATCTCTGGTTTGGTGAATGAGTTTGATAACATTAAAGTTTTAGATGATGCTGACATCACCTTTGACTCTGCCGTGGACCACAGTGTACTCTTGGATATGGATGAATCTCGTACACGTTTCTTGGAGGAGTCTATTAGCTCCAACGAATCAATTTCGGATCCACCATCCCCTTCAACCACGGCTCATACCGCCTCAAGCTCCTCGCAAGATTTTGCAAATGTGTCAACCCCAATAAGAAACAGAACTAGAGTTCCTAACCAGTATATTGTATCGTCTCCTATGATTACACCAAATGGCATGTATGTGTCTCAGGTCCCAATTCAACCAATGCAAACCATACCAGCTCACCTACATGCTTATTTGTATCATACACCAAGCTTCACCCATGCTCCAGCTCCGCAAGCTAGAAACCCTGCTCAAATGAATAATTACCAGGTCAATCCCGATCCTTTCAACGTTGGAAACAGAACTATTTACCTTGGTAACTTTCATCCAAAGACCTCGGTGGAAGAGATTGCTAATAACGTCAGAGCCGGTGGTTTGGTGGAATCGATCAAATTTCATCCAGAAAAACGTGTTTGTTTTATCACATTTGTTGATCCAAATGTGGCTCTTAAATTTTATCACAGCCATCAAGTCTTGCATCAATTGATCATTCACGGCCATGATATTACTGTTGGCTGGGCCAAAAATCATAGTGGGCCTTTGAACAGAGAAATCTCTCTTGCAGTAACTGCAGGTGCTTCCAGAAACGTCTATCTTGGTATCAAGGTTGTCAAAGATACTCCACCAGAAAAGGAATTGCCTAAAGTACCAATTCCTAATGAAAACGAATTGAGAAATGACTTTTCCAAATTTGGGGGATTAGAACAGATTAACTTCTATCACAATAAGGAATGTTGTTTCCTCAACTTCTTGTATATTTTTGATGCCATCAAGGTTGTCGAAGCATTTGAGTTGGAAGCAGAAAGTGCGATAACAAGGTTGGCAAAGATTATTACCGATAACCGGTCCGGTTCCGCTGATCCTGTTGCAGAGGCAATGGATTTTTACAACAAATACAGCATTTATAAAGTTCGCTTTGCAAAGGACAGATGTGGTAACCCTCCTAAGTTCAGTTTCAAGAAGAAATCACCTAATAACCATGGATCCACCTACCAGCAATATCATCACTTACTTCACGAAAGCTTGCGCAAACGTAATAGAGATAAGGGGCCAAAGATGAGTGAAGCTGACATTCATGCAGAACATGAGAGTTTTATGGAGGATACAATTAATGAGGAAGCTGCTATGGTTTTCGGAATCATCAGTAATTCAGCTAAGGAAAAGGTTGATGAGGCTAAAAGACCCGAAACCGTTGAATCGCAAGAGGCTACGCCGACACCTGAAATGTCAACAGATGGCATAGAAAGTTCAGAATTTAAGGCCAAGGCCGAAGTAACCAAGGATTCCGAACCAAAAGAAGATGACGATAATGATGATGATGATAATGATGATGATGACGATGACGACGACGATGACGACGAAGAAGTTTCCATTATTATTTGCGGTGATGAAAATGATGCTGATATAAACGCTGACTTGAAATCGACTGCCTCTAAGACGAAGAAAAAGTCGCTGCGTAACAGAATATATCACAGCAAATTCAATAATTCAGAACCAGCTTTATTGAGCAGCAGGTCATCATTTTCATCTTTGCCACATCGTGGTTACCATCATCAACAAGCAGCACCAACACTTCAGCAAACATATAAATTTTCTGGTTCACCATTTGTCCAACAACTGCAAGGCTACTTTGTTCACGGACAAGCTAATAATCCTACCAGACCAGTTTTTGTCTCATATCCTAGCTACACATATGGTTCGACTCCTGGATTTTATCCTCCTCAACAATATCCTGCCCCACAATATCCTGCCCCACAACAGTTTTATGGTCAGCCTCAATTCCAGAACCTGAAGAAGACACATTATTCAACCTCTGGTTCTGAAGTAATGGCGCAGTATTTGGCGAAGTCACAACAAGAGCATATGATGTATGCGGCCAACATACTTGGCGAATCAGATGAAGGAGAACTTTCTGACTTTCAGTTAAAGCAATATCCAAGGCGAAACAGTTCATCCAGCTCTAACTCAATTTACAGACGCCTGTCACGTAACTCCATGCGGTAATCAAAAAGAATAAACAATATTGATAGCCTTAATTATTGAAATTTATATGTATTTGTATATGTATTAATCAATATTACAAGAATTACAATTTTTATAAGTCAACATCAAATGTTAAGGTACCAATAGTTCCGACGATGGAACACACAAATGAAACGACAATACCGATTTTGATAAAGATTTTGGTGGTTGACGTCAACTCGTGATTCATGAGTTTTAAGTAAAACATAAGCGGCAACGTAAGGCAAATATTAAAGCAAATTGCACTTCCCAAGAATGAAACAATTTTGCCAAAAGAAGTGAACAAAAGTGACACCAAAAAAAGTAACCCACAAAATATCACTCGGGAAGTGTATCTCTTGAAGTAGAACATACCGCTACTCGAGTGTTCGTGTAAATGTTTTGGGTGCAACTTCAACAAGTTCTCATAAACTGTGATAATTGGTTTGGTCACCAAGGGCAATTTGGATACTGGTAGGATACCCATCAAGACACAGAATGTTGGCTTGACCCATGGTGGGTAGTTTTCATTGGTGAGAATATTCTTGATGATAGAGTCCTGGCATTGTAGACCAAACATTAAAAAGCCAACAATTGCAATCAAGTAGTCCAATGCGAACGAAATAGAAAAAGATGTGTTGCAACTTCCAGAATATTTGGCTGGATGTCTCATATCCCGGTACAATTCTGGAAATACGGGATGGCCACCCCATGGAGCCATAAAAATACCCAAACTAATTGCAAGGTATTGTATTGAAATGGGCATAACATTTGTAGTTGCCGGTATGATTAATGAACCTGGACTCAAATTGGTAGCAAAACCGCACAATACGGTAAGTACAATTATAGTCACGGTGGAAATGATTCCAAACAAGCTGAAAAATGAAAGAATGGAGAGAGGTAAAATCGACAAAGCCAAAACCGAGAAGATGATAATCGATTTCAAAATTTGCTTACTAATCTCTGGGAATATCACACTGAAAGAATCAGTAAAAAGTAAAACCAATGACATAGTTGCACCCATTAAATCGATGGTAAAGACTCCTGTGACAAATGCCAGAAATATCGGCCCACCGTAGGCATATGCTACATCACCGTACGTGTGTAAATCGCCATGTTTGCGCAAGATCTTTCCCAACATTTTGGCAGTTATGGTAGTAAGAACAGAACTGACAAGGAGCAATAAGCTTCCAACGATCCAGCCGGAAAATTTGAGTCCATACGGAAGCGATAACATTGAGATCCCCATTAAAATATTGATGGAATTAAAAATAGTTTGGGGACCAGTGGAATTCCTCGCAATACCCCTTTCAGAATCCCCCTTGATTGAGGAGCTGGTTCGCGAAAGTAACAGGCTTTCCTCGTTCACTGCATGCTGATTGTTGGAATATTCAGGAAATGAAAAGGTCTTGATGTGGTTGAAGCCACGGGTCGGAAGGGATATGACGCTTTCCTCATCTAATACCCGGTCAATTACAACGTCCTCATCCTCACGACCAGCTAAGACAGGAGATGTGTTGGGGGAAATGTCTTCTGATGCATCACCTCTTTCTAAAAAAGATGAACCGATATAAGACTGTGCTCTTGTGTAAGAATTTGCAAAGTTTTGAAGAGAGTTGGAACCTCCGAAGTCCAAAAACGATTTCCGCCTATATGTTGTGCATTCTGCGGTGTTAGGCAGAGGCAGATGGGGTGACATAGTTCTTTAGAAACTCACTTCCCTTTCCCTTTTCTTACTTTTTCGCAATATTCAATGCGTCCAGAACTGTTCGTAATTTTTTATTAGCGCCTCGGGTAAACAAGTATTTTCTGGAGGTTCACGTGAGAGAATGCATCGAAGGATTAGTTCTGAGGAAGGGAAATACCCTTCCTAAAAAGGGGACTTTCTACACGATTACAAGTTAGGATTCAGGGTACTTATTTTCCTTGGAGCGCAATAAAGGAAGTATTATTGTTATTGCTAATGTTATTGCTAATGTTATTACTAATGTTATTGCTATTGTTGTTTTTATTACTCTCATTTGGATGTACTCACAAAACTGATCCCGGACCGCGTAACAAAGCTGTGGTGTTTCAGACAAGGTTGAAAAGTAACACTAGCCGATTTACCCTCTAATTAGCAACAGCAATCATATAAAGAGAGGAGGATCATGAATCTCAATAGAATGATTTCTACTCGTAAAAGGTCCCCTCTTCGGACGCTGGACCTTCCTTAAATGCTTCGGACTAAAATTGTACCTAATCATCCCGCTTGCCTATTTTCGCAACCTTGTCTCACAGTTCAAACTAAGGTTTGAAGACTATGCGGCGTAGGTTAGCGCAAGTTAATGTAGTTTAGTTATGTTTTGCAGAAGGAAAATTCCGGGGTGAAATTAGCAAACGAGGTAGACTATTACATTATACATAAGCTTACAAGCTGTTGGTCCAAATATATCGACACCACTTTGCAACATGCTGCATCTACCAGAAAGTGCGAAAACTCTGCATTTCATCGCATCAAATGGTAAATAGGGCAAAAAAATTCAAGGAAACAATAAGTTAAGCTCTCACAAAAAGGAGAAAATATTCTAGAAACAATCAATCAAATTCTAATATTCTACGTAATCTTGCCTTGAGATACATCCTAGCTGAAGAATGGGGAAGCATCTCACTTCTATGAAATTCTCTATACGAATAGCACAGAAATTCGAATAAAATACTGTTTAGTTATTTTCAGCCGTTTATTTCCTAAATTCCGACGATTTCACGGGATAAAGAACAACTTAGACTTAATCCAGTTACTTTTCTTTTTCTGATTTGTCGCCTCCCAATCTGTAATCCACACGTAGCTATCATTCATCCCAAGATGCGGTATATATTTCAGTACTTACCCATACAAAACATTCTAGGTAAAAAAAGTTGTATCTAGAATTTCCTTGTTGCGACCGATTTTAGTAACTACAATGACATCAGAACAGGGACAAACTAGTTATACATTTCCAGAATATAATGGTGGGGTTTTTGTTTTAGATCAGGGATCTTTTCAAGCCAATCAATTCAAAATACCAGCACATTTAGAAATCTATCAAAAGTCGTATCCCAATAATCTACTTTCTTCTAAAATCAAACAGCCTTTGACATCAGAATCTATTGAGCGGTACTTTATACCAGAAATTGCAAATTCAAAAATGGATGGAACAAATCAAAGACCTCACATGATTGTGGACACTCATAATCCGTATGTGTCAAGCACTGACTACATCGAAGAATACCCACAAATTCAACAGACGAATAGAGAAAATATAGACACCTACCGTATGTCAAATATTTCACAGACAAGTCATTCCAGAGAATCATCCTCTGTTGCTGATTATCCGGACGTTTCCAAGCCATTGGTGGCAACAACCTATTGGAACGATGAAATGACAGTTTGTTATCAAGTTCGTGTGCGTGGGATTCTAATCTCAAGGCGTCAAGATACCGACTTTGTTAACGGAACAAAATTGTTAAATGTGATCGGTATGACAAGGGGCAAGCGTGACGGCATTTTAAAAACGGAAAAAGTTAGAAGTGTTATCAAGTCAGGATCTATGAACTTGAAGGGAATATGGATACCATTGGGACGTGCGTATGAAATTGCACGTAATGAAGGAATAGATGAATTGTTGTATCCACTATTTGTTAAAAATATGCAGAAATATTTTGAAAACACAGGACACAAGTTAAAAGTTGAGTCTGCTCCTGCTTTTGAAGTCTCCCAAATGATGTTGACCCCACCTACACCTGCTAAAAGGGTATATGTTGGTTTTTCTAATGATGATCACCATACTCACAGTACTTCTGAAACTGTTGACAATATATTTGTCAGAGAATCCAAGGATGTTTCCAATGAAGTTGCAAATCAGGAGGATATTGATAGAATTACCAGGTTTTCTCGCGAATCCAGTTGATGGTCCAAGTTGCGTTTTTAGATGTTTTTATTAAAATAAATATATTAAATTAGATATTATTTTTTTGATGCTTCAAGATTTCCTCTTAAACGTTGCTGTTCCTCTAATGATTCAAAGAGCCCCTTGAAAGTTCCCTTTCCAAACCCATCATGGTGGTTTCTTTGAATAATTTCTATAAATAATGTGGGACGATCGTGATTTGGTTTGGTAAAAATCTGTAGTATATAGTTACATCTCTTGGATTTCTTATTTCTGGTTTTTGAATCGTAATCCACAAGGATATTCAAGTGTTTTAAGACGTTAAAGTCCTCATCTAAGACTATGTCATCTTCTATTAATCTTCGTTGCAAATTGGTATAATACTTTTCCGAGGTGGTATTGAACTGAATTCCTCTCTGTAATAAAGAGGTGACAGTTGCTATGATGTCCCGAGTCTTGAGAGCAATATGCTGAATTCCTGGACCTCCATTAAAATCATTGAATTCTTCTATCTGTGACCTCATGAGCCCCTCTGCTGGTTCATTGATTGGCATTTTGATTCTTCCATTTGCGGACGACATGACAATTGAGCGTAGCGCTGTTTGATCTGTTGATACTTCCTGTTCATCTGCTGACCAGTACTTATGGAACCCAAATATTTGAGCATAGAATTTAGCGTGAACCATCATCTCATTCCAAGAATAATTCTCCACACAGTGATCAATACAGGCAAGATTTACCTGTGGAAGTGATTCCAAATGGTCCTTAAATAGTGGCAGAATTTTATCTGGTTTTGAATATCCAGGTAAATAATCTCCTTTGTAATCAATATTTTCAATTAATGTGTGTTGGATATCAGTTTGTGGAACGACAATTGTTGCAATTTTTATAGAACCATTCTCGTCCAGCTTTGTCTTGGGCAATCTAATTATTCCAGCACCAGCATTAACCGCCTTATTAAAGGAATCTTCAACACTGTTGACCAAAAATGCTATATCCATTACGCCTTCACTATGATTTTTTAAAAACCGTTGGACTGTAGCACATTCCATCAAATCGTTGTATATCGAATCAGATTTTTCTACCGTATCTGCAATAATCTTATTGTACTGATTGATATTGGATTTGAACACATTAGACGATAATACTTTCTGATAAACTGTTTGCCGAAATCCATTAATGGGTAATTTATCAACTCTGTTGCTTAAATAATTGTTGATGAAAACATCCATGACACTATTAAACAGATAAAAATAATTGGACTTTTCTTGGTTAGGAATCTCATTTCGATAATAAGGGTAGTTGATTGCAGTGTCCTCTTCTACTGTTTCCAACGTATTAATAATTTCAAAAATAACGTCACCGTTTCTAATAACATGAGAGCCAATCAAACGTGAATCGTTTTCCAAGCCACGGTATGCAATTTCTTCAAACCCAAACGCCAACTTAAAGAAAGTAGCCATTTGTTTGGCATTTGACGAACATATTTTCAAAGAATGGAACTTAATGAGTCCGTCTGCGGCATATCGTTTAGTAGTGTGTCCGTCTAGTAACAACTCACCCGCCAGAAAATCTAAAATTGGATCCTCGCCTGAAATTAGAGGAAAAAACGGAAGCTCATATCTAAGGACTGGATCATCTTCTGGTGAGCTATATTTAGATAAAATAGTTATTTCGTGCATAGCGATTTATAGCTAGTGGTTAATAAAATTTTGCAACTAAAACACAAACAAAGCTTAGAATAATTTGTTTTATGCGCCCTGCCACAATCACAGTTGCAGGTGGGGCAACGGAGTGGCTTCCGAGCGCACCTTTCGCCTGAAGCCTATTTTGCTAAAAATAAAATATTTCACAAAACATCAAAATTGCTATATGCCAGAATATACGTATTATACGTGATAAGACTTGTAGTTTGCAGAATCGGAAGTCTCTCCATATGGCTTTTGTTGACCGTAGCTCAGCTCTAAAACGTGCTCTTCCTGTCTCTCAGTTACATCCGAATCTTGTGTTTCACTTTCATCATGATTTTTCTTAATAGTAGCTAATTTGATCACATTAGCCGAGCCAAATACCAATACCGGATGGAATGGGATAAGAATCAAGCCGGCAATAGCCATCATTAACGCATCCAAAACCATTAAAAATACCTCATGCTTGATAAGATATCCCGAAAAGCCTTGGACCAATTCGACAACTCTGTACACGCATCTGATATAAATGGCTATCACTGCCAAGGTAATGACTAACGGATAGTATGGAGCCAACTTTCTTTCGCGCATATGTTGGAACTTGGCGTTATAGTGAGGCTCCAAATATTCTCTTTTATAAGCACGGGTAGATTTTGTGTGACAAAGAAGTTTGATAAAATTTGAAAAAGATCTCTTGGACAAAGGATGTCTGTATTCACGTAGCTTTTCGGATGGAGTGTTGACCTTTTTGAAGTAAATTCTGTTCAAAAACTCTAACCAAAAGATAAGAAAAACGGACATGGCAAACACTTGGAATGCAATACCGACAATCATGGTATCGTTACCTGGTTTTGGATCACTGTGCAGCGCGGTAGCCATAGAGGCAGCACCACCACCACCGGCCTGAACAACCAAGGATATAACGTCAGAAGCAATAAAAAAATAGGAGTACCACATCGGCTTCAACACAGAGTATTCTCTACCATGCAAAACCACCAACTGAGCAAAGACGAAATAGATACCTCCCATAATAAATGCTGGAGCAATTGTAAGCGACACATACTGCAACAAATAATAACTTAAGTTTGTTGTATCATTAATTGCCAAGACTCTGCCCAAGAAACCAGCAAATTCAAGACCCCATCCACAGAAGAAGGTAACGTTATACCAGTGATATCTAGACTTGAAAAGCATACCACACACATGCGAGAATATAATTGCAAACACAACCAAGTAGATGATATTGGCAGGATAACTTAACCAGTAGTCGTACAAGTTTTCCTCCAATGCTAAATCCTTCAAGTTCAAAGTCGAATTGAAAATTGCCTGCGTAGCGAATGCTTTTTGTTGGCTATCAGTGGCAGTAGCAAGAACCTCTTGGGCACCAATAATGGTTAATGAAGCCTCAGCACCTCTAATAATTCTGCTCAAGCTTATTAGTTCGATTGAGTCATCTCCTGTTAATGCTCTTGAATAAGCAGAAGTCAAAGAATATACCAAGTCCAGACTATGGGTTGGATTGACCGATGACAACACTGTCGATGTTGGGATGTGAGACGGAGCCCACGTTGAAATGGTTGTGGCAAGGGATGACATCTCTGCTTACTCTATTATAAAGGATTTCTGTGGATATGATTTTTAAAAAATGTTAGGATCTCACCCTTTAAGTACTCAAGGCTTAGAATTGCGTAATTTGGGGAAATGAGGCTGAGCTTAGTAAAAGACTTCTATTTCTGTTGTTACGTCTCAGGAAGCGGCTGTGCCAACAGGTCTGCTGCTAAGCTTCGCAGGGATGTTACATCTCTTTGGGAGTATTTTTTTGGCGTATGCAAGGCTCCTTCCAGCAATTCTATTTTAATAACTGTATTGTAGTTCAAGAACATTATGGTAAGTGTGTCGTTGGTTCACTTACGAACACATTGAACGGCTAAACAGCACAAGCTGCAGATTACACGTCACTTGGAGAGAATGATGTAAAGAGAACACCAGATCATCTGCAGTTAGCCCCGTTTGCAGTAAAATCGGATTGATCAGACTCGTAAATAGGCTTTAGGTCCCACAGGCTTAGCACCGGAAAAAAAAAAGAATCGAAATAGTGATTTTCCGCACACATGTATCGCTACATTACTATAAACAAATAGGTTGCGTTAGCTTACAGTAAACGGAGATAAATCCTACAATTCCTTTGAAGCCTCTTGTATCTTATTCTACTGCTACGGATAGGTGAAGGTTCCAAAATATCTCATCAGCCAATAATTATAACGCTTAGAATATACAACCTTTGTGCTTCCTATGGCTCCTACTTGCTATTTTTAGTCCGTGCGGCATGGAGGTTAGAAAATCGCGGTACATAATGCCTCATTCTATAATTAGGCGCCTCCCATACCTCCCCAATCCTCATCAAGGCACGATGAGATTGCCTTGTAAAACTGGTGGAACCTACGTTTCATAACCTATTAATCTTTATTTTACTAATGCACAACGCTACTAAATCAAGCAGCAATATTGGTTTGAAGAGGTTCTTCTTCCTGTTCGTATTCAATCTCGACTCTTGGTCTTCTTCTCTTAGCCTTCTTCTTGTCATCGGAAGCCTTACGTTTCTTGCCATCATCTTCCTCATCACTGTCATCAGATTCGGAGTCGGAGGATCCCTCAGCAGAAGAGTCATCCAACCATCTTTCCAAGTCTTCCATGTCCACTAATTCATCTTCACCGTCGTCTTCAACATACTCAACCTCACCAACATCGCTCTCATCTCCACTTTCCAATTCCACATCATCGTCTTCGTCGAATTCCTCTTCTTCTTCCTTCTCATCGACCTTACCCAAAACCTTCTTCCAGATGTTTTCGTCAACATTTAATGGCTTGTCCCCGTAAGCACCACTCTTTAATCTGTCCAATAATTCCTTTTCGATTGCCTTCTCGATCTTAGCGGCAACAAGAGCCTTTCTTTCTCTATTTTCTTCTCTTCTCTTCACCTTTGGTTTCACACCAACATAGTGTCTTTCATCATCTTGCATGGCAAATCTTCTTTCAGTTATGGCAACTTGAGTCAATCTGGTCAATCTCTGCTTACACTTGTGAATCAAAAACTTCTGCCAGTATTGTAAGTTTTCGTCTATCTGACTTAATGCTTTGTTGTAGTTCTTGGATAATTTGACTCTTTCCCATAATTTGGAGGGCATATGTGCTCTTTCTGCCGTCTTCATATAAAGGTAAAGTACACCACCGACGTTTTTCACCGTGGCATACCGAGCATTTGCTAATGGACATGACTGTCTCGAACACAAACCACTGACATTGTATTCATTTCTGCAGAAATTCTGGTCCTTGTCTGTCTTTAACTTGAATGCACAAAACTGTTGGTTGATGACTTGCCAAATAACTTCGTCAGACATTATGCTGTATTAAGAAATAAAATATGGATATGTGGTGGTAATAAATGGGTAGACAGGAAAACACGCGTGTAACGGGCACTGTATTTCTCTATAGACAGCAGCTTCCTTCTTGTAATTTTTTGAGAGCTCTTCTCATCGCTCGATCAAAAAAAAATAAAAAAAATTAAAAATTGTTTCACAAAATTGCATTATGTAGTATCCTGTATATATAACTATAAGGGACGACTAATAGCGGTAATACAATTAATCATCGTCGTTAACAATTGTTGATGTATTTTCCTCCTATTAGCTTCGTAATTTGTATGGCTTGTTAGGCACTGGTGGTTTTATCTTCACTGGTTTCACACCCATAGTTGTAGGAAACGCTTGTGGATTTAAGCCATTGGCAATTCTCGAGAACGCCATCAAGGTGACAATCACCTGATAAGGGTCCTTGGACTCAAACAAGTCAACTGTCTGAAAGATTTCATCGTGTGGCAAGTGGATAAGTTCGCAGGTCTTGAGAAAAAAGGATATATTTTCCATTTGCACAAATGGCATCTTGGAGTTTTTGAACTTCTGTACGGGATATTGGCCACCCAATCCCAGAGCCAAACGGCAGAGTACTTCTCCATCCTTCAATATCTCCATAAGGTCAATGGAATGGTATTGGGGGCCGAATTTGGTGGCAAGCAAATTGCGATGTGATCCTTCAGCCAACACCGATTCAAGGTACTGTTTGGCTTCCTGCTGTCCATTGTTGTAGCGAATAGATCTTGACACGGCCAATGACTGGTCCAAGTTCAAGTCTGCATTCTGCGTATGCTTTGTCGGCACGTTATGTCTGTCATAGTTTACATAGTTCATCTTTAACTCTAAAAAGTATCTTCTCAACTCGTGACTTAAAAATACATGAATGCGTCCCCTCAAAAATAAATTTTCAAACATGACTTGGGTTTTTTTTATTTAAAATACATAGTAAAGCTTTTTTACATCTAGTTGTGCAATCTCTTTTCGTAAGAGTGCAAGCCGTGAACACCACCTTCGAATTGAGCAGAAGCGGTTCTGAATTCGAATCTAATTTCACCATTGTCGACTTGTTCTCTCAATTGTTCCAAGGATTGGACACCAATGTCTTGCAAAGAATGTTGCAAACCGTTGAACAAGTATGGAACAAACTTGGTGATGGAACCCTTGTCAACAACGGAACCAGAGACACCTTGGGCAACCAAAACCTTGTCGGATTCGGAAAAGTATCTCGAGGTAGAGGCGTTGGCATTGGTATTGGTTTGTTGCATGGCATCGATAGAACCCATACCTCTGTAGGTCTTCAATCTCTTACCGTCACGGTAGAAGTAGTCACCTGGAGTTTCAGAAGTACCTGCCAACAAACCACCCATCATAACACAGGAGGCACCCAAAGCCAAGGCCTTGGTGATGTGACCAATGTTACCAATACCACCATCGGCAATACATGGAACACCGAATTGGTTGGAAAATTCAGTAACGTTGTAAACAGCAGTACCTTGTGGTCTACCACAAGCCATGACTTCTTGGGTGATACAGATGGAACCGGAACCCATACCGATTCTCAAACCGTCAGCACCAGCTTCAATCAACAAAGCGGCTTGTTCTCTGGTAACAACGTTACCAGCAATAACTTCCAAATTAGGGTAGGTTTCCTTAATCCACTTGATCATGTTCAATTGGAAAACAGAAGAACCGTTGGAAGAGTCCAAAACAACAACATCTAAACCAGCATCAACTAACTTGGCCAATCTTTCTTTATCGGCATCGATGGTACCAATGGCAGCACCACACAACAATTGCTTAGATTGGAAAGACTTGGAAGCATCTGGGTAGTCTTGGTTCTTTTGCAAGTCAGTCAAAGAAATCAAAGAAATCAAGTTGTAGTCATTGTCAACAATAGGCAACTTACCCTTCTTAGAGGATCTCAACAATTCGTTACCTTCAGTCAAGGTGATACCTTGCTTACCAACAATCAAGTCGGTAGTCATGACTTCAGAGATCTTAGTGTTGTTGTTGTCGTGGAATTGGACGTCACGGGAAGTGACAATACCCAATAATTTACCACCAACCTTACCGTTAGCTAAAAAATAGTTAGTAAACTTGTTGTCACATAGTGATACAATAATACTCGATTCTAATCAGTTAAAATGGCGTCCTCAACATCGTTTGATGTAATTCGGTAGAACGAAAGTTAATAATTTTGGTTGTTCATCAGTAGAATAGGAAGTGTATCTCGAGTATTATTGCAAAACAGTAATCGGAATGGAGTACTTACCAGTAATAGGGAAGGATGTGAAGCCCAACTCTTGCTTCATGGCCTTGACTTCGCCAACGGTGACGTCTGGAGAGAGGACAACAGGGTCGTTAATGAAACCGTTTTCAAATTTCTTGACCTTTCTGACCATTTCAGCTTGTTCGTCAGCAGTACAGTTGTGGTGAAGGATACCAATACCACCCAAAAGGGCCATGTGGATGGCCATGTGTTCTTCGGTGACAGTGTCCATAGGAGAAGAGACAAAAGGAGACTTCAAGGTGATCTTCTTGGTCAATTTGGTTTCCAACTTAACGATGGAGGATGGAAAGTTGATCAAACCTGGCAAGACCAAGAAATCGTTGTAAGTCAAACCACCAAACTTGTTGGAGTCAATCAAATCCTTGATGGACAAACCATCCTTTTGGGTGTAGTTCTTCAAGTAAGAAGTAGCGGAGGCAGCGTCTAAAACCATTGTGTACTGTTTGGATTAATTTGTCTGTAAAACGACTAAGTGGACACTTGTTAAGGGCAACTTTGCCAAAAAAAAAAGCCGAAACTAAGCACCAGGGAGATTTTGCTTCTTTATATACTGAGAAAAAAAATTTAGTAAGCTCATCGTTTTTTTTCACCTAAAATTTTCTGACTCTGATTTGTACAGGTCTTGATGACGTTACGATAACAAAAGAAACTAAAATCAGTTAAAGAAAAGGGTGCCTAGGACAGATTGTGTGAAACAACCGTCGTATAATATAGTTATCTAGCGCCAACTGAAAAAAAGTTTCTACAATGAATAGTTTACACTCTAAATAAGAATAAAAGATAACAGATACAGTTATCCTCCGCGGAATCTCCGAAAGAAAGACGTTTTAATCAGATTTTAATTTCCAAATCAGAAATATCAGTACAGATGGAGTGAACGCAACGGGTGCTTAACAATAGGCGTAGTTTTTACCTCCCAGTGAAGCTCAATTTGTCATCTTTTTATTTTTGTTAGTTATTGCATTCTATCATGAATGTATATCAGAGTAGCGGTTCTATAGGAATTTAGCTCATGAGACGTAGTCTTCTTTTTATAGAATCATCATTTATACATTTCTTGTAGTTGTACTTACATTCCATCCACACGGAATCGATTAGGGAACACCAAATTTGCTTCGTGTTGGTGAATTTATACTAAAATTTTCATATCCGGGTAATCTCATTCGGGCCAATAAATTCTCCACAATTCATACTTGTCACTACTTCGATAGTTCAATATGAGGTCTTCTTATACTATAAAAAATATGTAGGTATGGTAAAACACTTGTCATCAAACATAATATACTCCTGGTGGAGGTTACAATCAGTGAATACTCAACCCTTGCATGGATTCTCCGTGATTCTTTTCATTTTGAGCTTTGATCGTCTTCACATACTCCTCGATTCTCTTCCATCCTTCCTTTCTAGCAATCTCACGTTGCTTCTGTTCTTCCAATGACTGGTGGTACAACATAGTGCAGTGATCGTACAAGATAGGATTGTGGTCCATAAACACCTTCAACGCACCGAATGCAAGAGAATGGATACTTCTATTCCAGTTGGAAGTAGCCGAGTTGTGCTGAAGCATGTTGCTGCCATCATCATATCCGTTATAATCTTCACCCAATGAGTTTGCACCTCCACCTCCTGCGTGCAAAGATGAGAAGGAATCGTAATACTCTTCATCGGTCATGTCACTGCCGTTCAATTCACCATGAGGATGGTTATTTCCGCTGCCGTGGATTTGAATCAAATTATGATGAGGGTGGTTTGGATCATTCGAACTTGGTATTATTCCTTGATTGAAATCTTGTAAGACTAACCCAGTGTCAATCAAGTTCCCATTGGCATCGGTAGTTGCACCAGGATTCTCTGCCAACTTCTGTTGCATCAACCCATTTTCCACTCCTGGTTGAGTTGAATTAGTCAATTCATACAACGAAGCAAAAATAATCGGTAACACCACTTCAGCATTTTCGGTTATCAAGGTCAAAAAGTAATCGTTCGACCAATAACACAACACTTTTTCACTCACCTGAAAGTGTGGGGAGGAGATGCACTTTGATAACTGTGCAAATAATGGAATTTGGATTTTCAAAAATTCGTGTGGTTCCATCACTTCAAATATATCTTCAATTTCATTTAAAAACATAACTTCTTTTGGACTGTTGATCTTGGGCCAGTATCTCAATAATCCCATAATCACATCCTCAGTAAGCGAAGGATCCTTTTCCAAAAATTGAACAATACAGTAAGCTAACTGTGGATGGTATAAGGACAAGCTCTTGACCTTGTGCAATGGAATCAAAATCCTGACCAAGAAGATTTTGTGCTCTTCCTTAAGGGGCAATGCAAACCCGTTAATGATCGAGCCCAAAATCTCTAACAATTCACCAATTCCATTGAATCTTTCTGTCTCATAGACAAATTGCAAAAACACGTTGTTGATGGACTTTCTGATAAAACTTCTCAAGCTCAAAAACTTACCGTAGATACGATGCAAGGTAGTCTTCAAGCAGTCTCTTTCTCTTGGATCTTCGCTATCAAACAATTCCAAAATTCTCAAGATGAAATCATGGTCAATGTACTGCTTTGCCAATTGATGTTGGAAATCGGGAGATTCAATAAATCTCAAGAAGAACTCGTAAATGGCTTGCATGTGTGGCCAAGCCAATTCACTGACTGGTTCATCTTCATCCGGATCAAATACATCCCCAACTGGGTTAACTGGAGGGGGTATTGGACGGAACAAATTCTTTTTGAACATCGCCACCACATGTCTGTACATTTCGTCAGTGTAATTAAATCTGTTATTGGAGATAAACTGAATCAACTCCTGCAATGTAATTCTTTTGATTTCCTTGCCCCTCAAGTCATAAGTGGGGTCACCAAAGTCAAACATGACATTGCACTGGTCAATTTTTTGGATGAACAATTGAATTTGTTCACTAGGTAACACTTCGTCAAAGTTGGGTAATTTTTCAATTTCCTGATACTTGTCTGAAGTTGAAGGTTCGAATCTCGAGGAAGAATGTCTCTTTGGCGTGACAATGAGATCGATATCAAAGCTCTCCTTGTTGGGTGAGGTGATATTTGGATTCATTTGGAATGCGTGAATCCCATGTTGACTGTGGGAAGCCTTGCCATCAAAGGGGTTTGTTTGAGACGACAGGTTTGGAGAGTGGAGGGATGTTGGGGATGGAGTAACAGGAGCTGTGGTGGTGATGACGGAGTTGTTATTGGTACCTGTACCAAAGATTGTGCTGTTGGTCACCCCAGAAGACGAGGATTGGCCCTGGTCAAAATCCAAGTTGCTTATCGTGATTTTGGGGGATTCCTGTGTCTGTTTGGACAGTTGGTGTGGAGGAGAAGCCAGCGTTCCCGGTGCATTGCCTGAGTTGCTAGAGCTACCTGACTTCAATGAGGTGCTGCTATTATTTCGGGACGGGGTGGGGGAGCTGGATTTCGCAGGGGAGTTCGACAACGACGGTTTGGTCTGAGCCGGCGGGGTGGTCGACTTCTTGTCGGACTTTTCCTTTTCCTTTTCTGGTTTCTTTTCCGTAGTTTTCTTGCCGGAGCTTTGACTTTTGTTACGGGTAAGTCTGTTTTTGAAGCCCTTCATCATTTTGGGTACGGGGGACGCGGTGGACAGAAATCAAAGCAGGAAAAACTTTGGAGGCGAGCTAATGCAATAAAAAAACGAAAACCAGTGTATGAGTTAGAGTTGGATTGTGGTACTAGCTGGCACTTGAGATTATGGGGAGGTATAGGGAGATAGAAATATCTCCGGTGTTGGTGGGGAAGGCGTAGAGTGAAGTGCTTGTCGGTTGAAAGCTAGCGGTAGACGGTGGGAAGATAAAACGGGGCCACGAGGGGAGCAATTGCGGATGGTAATTGGATAATAGTATTCAATGTAGAGAGCTCGTATCCACAATCAAGGTACGAGACTAGCCTGCTGGGGTAATTGATTTGGAGTTATTCCTTCTGCGAAAGTGGTGGGCGTAGGCTTGGTCAAAATTTCGTTCGTTGATTTTTTAACTATGCGGATTTTTTGTTTGTTTTGCTTTTGTGTTCAGTTTCATTGTAGGTGTGACTGAGTCCAAAACCTACCCGTCAGGGAAAATCCATCTAAATCGAATCAAATAGTTGGCGTAGATGGTGCTTTTGACGTGGTTTTTTTTTTAATTTTTACTTGGGAAAGGCTTTTTATGGTTTAAATATATGTTTAAATTGTAGATAGTGTTGCAGGGTTTATGAATTGCAACAGATATATTAAATGCGTTATATATAAGTGCGAGAGTTGTGTGGTTGGAGCGTTTTGAGAAAAGTGTATTGTTTTTTACCTACTTACGGTGCAAAACATAGCTCAAGTAACAGTTCCAGCCAATACTAAAAATATTGACTGCGAGAAGACGGTATGCCACAGGAACTAAATAGAAATTGACGAGCTGGAATGCCGGCCACACCGCCCAGTTACTTAGTAAAGTAGGCCACCAGTTAGTGCGGATTTTTTGTTCGATAGTGTCAACGAGCGGTGTTTGTCGCTGGAATATCGTCATCATGGTGTAGTACAACGGGACGGCCACAAATGGAGCAAATCCCAACTGGTCTAACCCTACGCGCATCATTGTGTTGCCAAAATCTCGCCTATGTGACAGCACACTGACCTTAGCCGGAATCTTAAGCCGTCCTAGCGCCTTGTACCACTTATCGCCAATAGGAGCAAATACACATGTTCCGTATGCCACCGCACGAATGGTGCGTGGGTAATCGTACTCATATGCTTCTTCGTGGAACAACACTTGGGCAAGATAGTCACCTGTTCCAAACAAAAGGCCCGTTGTCACCATGTTGGTGGCCAACGGACGGTCCTTCAAGAGACGATTGTATCGAGCGAACATTGTCGTGGCCCCGAGATAAAAGATTATACTGTTTTAGCCGACACGCGCATACTTCGAGCAAACAAACGCGCACAGAGGGGGGGGGGAAGTCTTTTAGTCCAGGTCGTAATTCTTTTTCTTTTTTTTCTGTTGTCTTGTTTGTGTTTGGGGGAGGTCGTCTTCAGCTCTATTAATATACAAACTTCTAATCGTACACCATGATGATTTCCTGCTGGTCATCTTCGATATCCACAAGCTCCTCGAACTTGTGGCCACTTCCCTTCCCGTGACCTTTGCTGTTGTGAAGGAAACTCAAGAACCCATTCCAACCAATTGCCCAGAAATTCGCGGCCACGATCCGGAGATGGATTGGAATAAAGAACAAGTTGAACAACTGGAAACCAGGCCACACCGCCCAGTTGGCCTTCAAAACGTTGAAGTAGTTATTTCTCAACTTCTCTTTAATGACTTCCCACGGATCATCGTGGAAGGCCAATAACACCATCACAGTATTGTACATTGGGATCCATATGAGCGAGGGCACAAATGTCTGGTCAATCGCTAACCGGTAAAGCGAATCGTACAAGTGTAATCTTCTCTTCAATTTGGGCGTACTCTCCATCTGCTGCCGGCGCACGCCTTTGATAAAGGGACTCTTCAAGAACGGCAACGTCTTTCCATGCCACACCACACTCATCGGGGCAAAGAAAAATGTCCCATACACCATGGCTCGGGCAATACGTGGCTTGTTGAATGGTTCTATTACTTCGTTCCCATTTTCGTCTTCGTGCTTGTGCGGGAAGAGACTCTGGGCGATATAGTCTCCTACACCAAATAAGAACCCGGTAGTAATCATATTGGTCTTGAAAGGATGCACTCGAAGGCATTGGTTGTATCTGTGGAATATGGAAGACATCGCTGGTGTGGTCTATTAATGGTTGTGGTGATGGGGAGGTTTTGATTTGAAATATTTCGGCCTATCTATTTTCTTTTTTCTTTCTGGTCTGTCACAAGACCTTTTCGGTGTCAAACGGATAAAAATCTGACAACGGCAATAGAACGTAGAATATATTCCCGTGGAAGTTGATTTCAAGGGAAAACTGAATAAATAAGTACAATTGAAGTCAACGACCGGAATGGTAATTTTTCACTTACGTACGTCAAAATAAGTTTGTTGGATACCCGCGCCATTACGGGAAGCCCTACCCGAGCATCTCGCTTACTACCCCTCCTTAGCGAACCGCGATCATCTCAAAAAGATATCGGCCACTAAAATACTCTTTGTATGCAAAGTAAGGTGCCAGATCCAGGCACCAAATGACTCGGGGTCATTTTCCATTCCTTTACCGAAACAAAACTGTACTGGTGTCACGGATACTAAGCGTGATTCGCTGCCATGAGTTGTTTCTGAGAGTGTACTTTATTTTATCCCCGTTTTCCCTATTTACTTCCGAAATCTTCCTGGCGAATCAGTAATAAAATTATAAAATTGTCAGCCCCTAATTTACTAAGACTAGACTAATAATTGAAGTTCTCGTTGAAGAGACAATACTTGACCTTTTGAGACTTGTGAAAATTGATGTTATTTAAAAAAGCGAAGTTAAGTAAAGGTGTGTTTTCTCCATGTCTTAGTTGCCATTAATCAAAATACAAACATTTGTAAATTTATAAAATTTGTGCCTGATTTGTAAATCTTTCAACTTTTTAGACAGATTCGACAACGGTTTCACATTTATCAAAAAGCAATCTCACACCCCTCCTCTATTTTCCATGCGTAGAAGGGGAGCTTGTTGCTCTTATGTATTACTAAGAATCGGTTTATATTCCTCATGCAAAAAATAAAAAAATAAGCGTGGGGGGTATATATATATGCATCCAAAGGAAACAAGGAGACTAGTTTAATACCGTTTAACATATAAGATGGTTGCAGTATTTGTTTCTGCTGCTACTGGGTACATTGCTCAGCATATTGTCAAGGTATTGATTGAATCGGGCTATGATGTTGTAGGGTCTGTGAGAAGTGCCGAAAAGGGTGAACGATTGAAACGTCTTTTGGCCTCGGATAAGTTTTCCTATGAAATTGTAAAGGATATTCAGACTGAAGGCGCATTCAATGACGCTGTCAAAAAGCATCCAGAAGTCACGGTGTTTATCCACACAGCCTCGCCATTCACTTTTCTGGTAAAGGATCCTGAACGTGATTTATTGCTCCCTGCGGTTAAAGGTACGGAGAACGCGCTTCTGGCAGTGAAAGAATTTGGACCGCAAATCACACGAGTCGTAGTGACATCTTCAATCTGTGCAATGTCTAACTATACAGACGACTTAAAACCCGATGTTACAGTTAATGAAGAAGCATGGAACCCAATTACATGGGAACAGTCCAAAAAGAATTCGTTGACGGGATACTATGGATCTAAGAAGTTTGCTGAAAAGGCAGCTTGGGATTTTGTTGAGAAACATAAGCCAAACTTTACTTTGGCATGTGTCAATCCTGTCTACGTATTTGGTCCTCAGGCATTTGATGAGGATGCTAAAGGCACTTTGAACACTTCTGCTGAGGTGATCAATTCGATCTTAAAGCTTAAACCAGACAGTAAACTTCCCAAATATATGGGTGGGTTTGTTGATGTGCGTGATGTAGCTGTGGCTCACTTAAAAGCTTTTCAAAAGAGTGAGGCCGCAAATCAAAGACTATTACTTAGTGAAGGCAAATTTACTATACAGGGTCCACTTGACATAATCCGAAAGAATTTTCCCGAGCTTCAGGCGCGGTTACCGATCGGTAAGCCTGGGAGTATGGCCGACGATATTCGGAGGTTTTCAAAAATTGCAAATAGCAAGACCAAAGAATTCTTGGGCTTACCATTGAGAACTCTAGAACAAACTACTGTGGATACGGTGAAGCAGATATTGGAAGCTAAAAGTACCAGGAGTGTTCTTTAGATTACAACATAGCGAAACATATTTTAAAACGACGAAATACAGAAACCAAATGGCGTCCAGCAAATAAAGTATTTTTGTACGTAAGAGGAAAGATTTAAAGCGAGGTACGGCTACGGCCCGAAGAGATCAGCGTGGGGGCAGGAATAGCTAAATCTGTAAACTGGTTAGTATCCGATCAAAGGTCCGACAATTAACCTGCGAAATGGGATATCTCAACCCAATCTATCTCCCAGTCAGAAACGGAAAACGCCTCATTGCACTTACAGATGGGGTGGGTGTGCAACTTCGTCTAAATTTGGTATCTTTTTTTGCCTCTAATGCTGGCTGCAGATTGCTGGTTTTCATGAGGGGGGGACTTTTTGTTTATGGAATTTTCACTTTCCTATTTGGGACAAAATAGTGTTGCTGGTGCGTTTGGTGTTCGTGGTCACGGACACCAAGTGCAAGCTCAGAACCTACAGAATTTCCGACTGGCTCAGCCGTCTCCACCTTCTGACCACACACACCAGACCAGCATTGGCGGGTTCAATCGTGGTACCTCACAGCTATACTTCATAAACTTTCGCTTCTTATCTCTGCAAAAACTCTATTCGTACAAACGCCGCCACTGTAACCCCTTTCCTATTCCTTCTTGATTGTCCCATAATTAAGCGTTCACTCGACAAAATATTTTTTCACGACGCCGAAATCCAATAAATTGGCGATAATTTCCTCCCTCAAATTGTTTCTTTCTCTCTCCCTTAACACCATTGCTTATCGGTTAAAATGCACAGAACATACTCCTTAAGATCCCAAAGAGCTCCAACCGCTGCTCAATTGCAATCCCCACCACCACCACCATCCTCCACCAAGTCCAGATTTTTCGGTAAGGGTTCCATCTCCCACTCTTTCCGTAAGTCGGCTGCTGGTGCCCTTGGCCCAGAATTGGCCAGAAAGTTGGCCCAGTTGATTAAGATGGAAAAGAACTTGATGAGATCTATTGAAATTACTGCCCGTGAACGTAAGGATGTTGCTAGACAATTGTCTTTGTGGGGTGAATCCAACGATGACGACATCTCTGACATTACTGACAAGTTGGGTGTTTTGATTTACGAAATCGGTGAATTGGAAGACCAATTCATTGACAGATACGACCAATACAGAATTACCATCAAGTCTATCAGAGACATTGAAGGTTCTGTTCAACCATCCAGAGACAGAAAGCAAAAGATCACCGACCAAATTGCTTACTTGAAGTACAAGGACCCACAATCTCCAAAGATTAACGTCTTGGAACAAGAATTGGTCAGAGCCGAAGCCGAATCTTTGGTTGCCGAAGCCCAATTGTCCAATATTACCAGAGAAAAGTTGAAGACCGCTTTCAACTACCAATTCGACTCCATCAGAGAACACTCTGAAAAGATTGCCTTGATTGCTGGTTACGGTAAGGCTTTGTTGGAATTGTTGGACGAATCTCCAGTTACTCCAGGTGAAACTAGACCAGCCTACGACGGTTACGAAGCTTCCAAGCAAATCATTATTGATGCTGAAAACGCTTTGGCTTCCTGGACCTTCGACTCTGCTGTCGTAAGACCAACTCTTTCTTTGGCTGCTCACGATGACGAATACGACGTTGAAGACTTGGCTGATGAAGCTGACCAATTGCAAGTCACTGAACAAGAGTGGGAAAACGAACAGCAAGAAGGTGAAAAGGTTGCTGCTTAAGTAACGGCACACACGAAGAAAAGTCATATATACTATGGAAAAATAAATTTTAACACCGGATAGAGAAACTGCCACCATTTCCCGTTAAATAACTTTTAATTCTTGTGATGTTCTTTTACTTTCTGAATTTTGTTTGTCCTTTTACTTGCAAGTTAACTCACTATATCGTTTTGTATCTGAATAATAAATCGACCAAATTTGTCTATTGCGATTATTAATATTTTTTCTGTAATTTTCCAGTAATGCTATCGAAACGTCAATTCCTGTAAGATGTGATAGAAGACTGTGCCACTTTTTCCATGGAAGAATGCCGTTGCTACCGCATCACAATTTCAGGCACTCACTCTGAAAATGACCTAAGGTAAATTTTACACAAAGACACGGTCAGAGAGCAAATAAATGGTGTTTGTGTAACTATTTACCCTTGTTTCAAGAAAATGGTCACTTCCCGCACGACCACAGCAGTATAGCTCTAAAAACAAAATCTTACAGTGTAAACAAACCAAACTAGTAAGCTTCTATTAAGAGATTTAGGGTTCTTCTTCATTTACCTTTTAATATTTGTGAGAGACGTCTTTTAAAACCCCATTAATCGGTCCGGTATACTTGTCTCTCCAACAATATCCCTTGTGTGTTTACTTCTTTGTATAATAAGGAAAGGGTTCGTTGTTTAGCTCCTGACTTATAGCGTTTCCTTCCATACAAACAACGAAAAGAAACCATGTCCAACGACTTCCTTCAGTTATCACCTTCACGAATAGATCCCTTGATCTATGAACTGACACTGGACAAAGTCAGACCGGATTCTCGAGGCTCCCGTGGTTCAGAAAAATCCAAGTCGGAATCAAAACAGTCAGGTCCGTCAGGTCTGTCAGTCCCACCGTCAGCCACAAAATTCTATAGCACGTCTTCAAACTTGACAGGATGGACGCCGTTAATTTCAAAGACATACTTCAACGATCAGTTGATCTCCTTCAATTCTACACCCAACAAACACATTTTGCCTCCAAATTCTAACCAATCAAACCCAGATTATGTCGACTACTCTCAAGGATTAAACCTCACCCCATTCCTCACCCATAATGTGAACATTCTCAACGGTGGATCAGCCTCACTGAATTCTATCACCAATCAGCTTAACAATATGACCCCATTTCACGACAAGACGCTTCATTTGGCAGACTTTTTCATGGACTCCCCAATCAGAAAAACACCAATCAAAGACTTGGATACTATCACCCCTTCAAAGTTTAGAATAGGCAGCGAAAAGAAGTTCTTGAAGCAGTCAATATTCCCCGACACCAAAAGTGCAACCAAGCGTTCCATCACTCAAATTGACACTCCTCCCAGACAACCACACAAACTTTCCATCTCAACAATGGCTGACCGCAACCATGATAATGATAGCGATGATGATCAAGAAAGCAACTATCAAGAAATTGATGTCCCCAAGTCAAAGTTTTACTTACAAACGCCTTCGAAGAAAGTGTTTGGTGACATCACTAATTTACAAAAAATTCCTCTTGAATCAACTCCATTGAACAAAGAAAAAGCCCAGATAATTGGGGGATTTCAAACACCAGCAAATAACCCTGTGTCTTCCCCTTCCACAGTTATTATATCTAGTGTGATCAAAGCCAAAACTCCAGATAACGAAACTGACGATGAGGATGAGGATGAAGCGAATAATGAGCAACATGCTGTCAGCCCTACTCCGAACAAAGACTCCAAAAACCAAGACCATTTAATTCCAGTAATGGGAGTTTTCTCGGAAAAGAAAAATGCATCGAAGGGGTCCAATGTATCCGCTTCTCAAAGAATTGTTTCCGGTGGGTCTAGTGGATTGCAACTGGGCGAATGGAACATTGGTAAGAATAAGAATAACAAGGCTCGCATGCAAGCCGGTATGAATAAGTTTCAAATTGTTTTTACTGACGTCCATGCTTTGATGAATAATAAGAACAAGAACAAGAAACCACAACTGACGGGGAAGCTGAAGGATAAAAAGATTGTGCGGCCAGCTACCGCACCTATGCCCGATCAGTATACCAATATTCCTGCTCCCCAGCAGTTCCACTCAAAACCAGCATCTGCCATCATCATGTCTTCCAACCAAGACCAGCATAGCATCACCATGAACACCAGCAAAGAAAATAGCATGAACTCGATGAATACTAGTCATTTGAATGTATCATCAGCCAGCGACCTTTCGTCCTTTGAATTAGGAGGATTGGCACTGACACCAAATGGCAAGTTCTTTTTGGACAAAGTGCTAGAGAGGCCGCTGCCGCAGTCACAGAACTTCATGAACCAAGCCAATAATTATTTATTGGGGCATCAGATGAGTTCCATGCCACCCCCTACCAAGCAACAGCACCAGCAACATCAGAGGCAGATGCAGCAGCAGCAGCAGCACCAACAGCACCAGCAACAACATCCAATGATGATGATGATGAGTACACCGCAACGTCAAAGTGTAAATTATAGCCAAGTGATGACAGAGATGTCGCCGACGGTGGATCACCAAAGCTTTGGTTACAACAGATCGATGTCGAAAGATGCCACTCCCCAGAACTACTCAGTAGTCAATATGAACGGTCAATCGGTGATGATGCCGGTTTTTAAAACCTTCTTGGGCGACGATAAGGATCTCTAGTTATTCAGGGTATGTACATTCAATTCTACTAATACAGTTATACGTTAGGGGGTAATAATAAGGCGCCGATCTGGTTGGGTCTTTCTGTAGCCAACAAGTCGAATATCTGTGCTGCGTTGTTGGAATCACCTACCTCCAACTGGATACCGAGTGCAGAGAAGAACTTCCTGTTGGGTTCACTGAGCATTCGTGATTGCTTTCCGAGTCCCACAACGACGATTTCTGGCTTGGGGTGAACCTTGTTGAACACTTCGAGTATAGATTTCTCGTTGAATTCAACGATGAAGCCATTGATTAATTTGTACCCATCGTCACTGAAGTCAACTTCATACGCTTCCTGTTCGAGAAGAACTGCTCCTGTTACTTTCCCCTCCTTATCCGGAGACCTTATCATCAAATTATTGGCCAAATGGAACCCGTCAGCCTTTACTGACTCTATGTAGTTGGTGGGCTTATCGGAATACATCAAGATATCATTCTTCTTGAAAAGATCAGCAGGATTCGATGCGGTTTCTCCTTTTCCTGAAGGAGCTTCAAGCTTTGTTCCTATTGTCTTGGTTCCACCAAACAAGTTGGCAACTCTTCTTGACGTTGAAAAGTTTCTTATGAGTCCTAATCTTGTCCTTAACATGATTAGAATCCCTTGATTAGCCTGAAAAATTTACCTTGAGAAGAAAAAAAATCGCAATAAATAACTGTATTTCCACCTACAAATACTATATCTAAAAATTATATGCAAATATTCTCGTTATTTCAACAGTAATCGTTCTCGTTCCTGTCGTAACTTCTCGGTGACCGCAGTCTTGCACTTTTCGTAAATATCCATTCGTAATTCGATGCGTGGTTTATCAAAATCTGAACCACTGGTATCAGAACGCGATTCTTCGTATGGAAGCGAAGGAATCGATAATGCCGGTGCTGGTGAAGCTACTGGATTGTAAAGCTCATCAAGCCTAAGTTTAGCAATAGATGGCTTGTTAATCAACAGTTTGGTCGGCGATGCTGGACGTGATGCTCGGAGATCAGCTACAGATTTACGCTGTGAAAGCTTTGGGGTACTAACCTTGGTAGTCAATGTCTTGGTTGGACTGGAAGGGCGTGATGTCTTGACGTACTCTTCGTAAATACGCCCAAGCTGGACATTGAACGCCAACGATCGCAAATAATCACGAATGATCTGGGCCTTTTCGTCTTCAGTGATGATGATCTCGCTATCCTTGTTCTTGGGTTTGCCTAGAACCCGGCTTATTGAGTCCATGGCATACAGGTATCTCGATGCAAAATCAAATGATAAAAAGTGTTCGCTGTATATATCCGACATGGCCAATGTATTTGCAATAAACTCAACTGAGATGCCACTCAATGGCAAGAGAATGAACCGGAATGTCCTGACTTTCCGGTCCTTATAGTCTTGAATCAGTGGAAATTCTCCATTGCTATCATCAGCATGTGTGCCTCCTCCTTTTACGGGAGACCCTGGTCGGGATAAGTTGGCACTGGGGTAGTCGGATAAAATGCAAAACGACCGGAACTTATTTTTGGAATAGTCCACCATGACTCGGTACTCGTCCTGAACAAGCACCCGAAGAAATTCAGAAGTATTGTATACCAGATCCATTTTCTGGAAGAAGTTGTGGGCCTGGGAATCGTCAAACAGATCAACGTACTTGAGCTGGCGATCACTGGTTAGGAACGAGGAGAGTTTGTTGATCCGAAGTCGTTTGAAAAGGTACAGCAACGACTTGATTTGAAGATCAACCGAGTCATGATCCTCACCTTGCTCAAACAGCGGGATGTTGGCTGTTGTGTTGCTGAAGAGTCCAAATACCATCGTCGTTTCGCTAAAGAAACCCGCTTGTTTACAACTTTAATGGATTAGGTATTGCATATTTTATGTGCACACCACGAGCCCCCCTCCTCATTCTTATTCTCATTCTCATTCTCCTCCAAATCCGCGTGTGAACCACTAACTCAACTTTCCAACTTTCCTACAGCATTCAATTCCCCATTATATAAACAATGTCGACACTGTCAGGAATCACTGCATCCAGTGAATTACAAGATGCGTTCAAGAACATTCGTCTGGCGTTGGTCATTAAAGTATCTGCCGACAGCACCGAGTTGGTGCCCGACCCCGAATTCCACGCCCAGTCGCACGATTTGGCCGGAGTGTTTAAGGAATTGCACTCTTACGTCGCTGCCAGCTATCCACAGCCGGTATATTTCATTGTTTCCGTGGACTCCACGTTAATCTTTGTGAGTTTCATTCCCGACGATGCTCCAATAAGGCAAAAAATGCTCTATGCCTCCACCAAAAATACCTTGCTCACGGCATTGGGTGCAAGCCACTTCTCAAAGCAGAATGTATTTGCATGGACCGAACTAGACGAAGTATCGTACCAACATTACCAGTACTCGTTGAATAAATCTGACCATCCGTTGACCCAAGATGAACAAGCTGTGAACCAAATAAACACCTTGAGTAACCTCTCGCTTGCAGCCAATCACGGGTACAAGAAGGAATTGCCCTCGATGCACGATCAACAATCGAAACTCTTATACAAGTTTGATGAAAAGCTCAATGACGAAATCGACAATTTGTATACCAACACATCCAACCGCAAGTTGTTGACATTCCACATTGATGTCGAACAAGAACTCTTGAAACTCGCCTCGTCCCGCGAAGGCGTTGCAGTAGAATCGCTTGTCACCGTGCTCTCAAACGCTAACCCAGCAGCCCAACCCCAATACAGTATTCACAACTATCAGGACGGCAAGTTTGCCTTCATATACTCATGTCCTTCAGGATCGAAGGTCAAGGAAAGAATGATCTATGCCTCTTCCAAGTTGGGACTCATTAATTACTTCAACAAGGTTTTGGCTTCCCATGACTTGTCCATCAACCAGTCGTTGGAAGTCGGCGACTTGGACGAATTGGAGTTGTCTAAACTCCAACCTGAACAGGAAAAACCCGAAGCTCCTTCTAGAAACGGGTTGAAATTCAGCAAGCCAAAGGGACCTCGTCGTAGATAGACAGAATAAAACTTAATCAGAACCGCCTTTAAAGATCTCCAATTCTCTAGTAACGTGTTGGTCGATGATTTGGCGAAGTCGAGTCAGATCCTCACCGAAGAGTGTAGTGTATGCTTTCCGAGCCAAAACAAAGCTGTATATCTTGCGTGAAACCGTCTTGTTGATCTTGATATAGTCTTGCTCATTGGTAATGGCAAAGGAGGTGGATTCATAGGTGTATAGTTCTGTTGGCTTGTATAGTGGCCGCAATGTGTTCCGTATGTGTTTTTGAATTTCGGTTTTTTGCCCCAAAGTTAATTCGGGTTTAAGCCCCTTAGTTGGCTTGGTATCGGACTCGTACTGGCTATCACTGTCCACTGTAATCACTTCCATAGGACTATTGCTTGCTGGCGATATCGAAGGAGAATTTGCTGTTGATCCTGGAGTCTGTATGTTATGATTAGGTCGTATGACCCGGGCAGATATGGGCAGCAGTTTAAGTTGGCTAATAAGATTGGAAATTCTGGATCCTGATCCGCTTGACCCAATGCTGGCGGAAGTCATGGTGCTCGAACTCTCCACTGGAGTTATTTTCTTTCTCCTGCGTCTCTTATTGGGCGAATTGGAAAGAACAATACCAGGAACTGAGTCGGTACCTCCCTGGTGAGCCTGATCAAAGAGGTCCCACGACGAAACTTCTTCGGCGCTGAGATTTTGTCTGGCACGCTGTTCTTTGCGTAGTATAACCCCTCCATTAATCACAGGGTGTGGGAGTGGTTCTATATCGTCGTTAAAGTCGTCATCTAGTTCATTATACTCGTTGCGAATCACAAGTCCCTGTCGAGGGATGGGAACTCTTGGAGTCGGTATTTCATCGTCAGTATATCGTAATATTCGATTAGCTGGTCTTCTTCGATTGCTAAGTAGTGATGATGTGGTAATTGAGACAACTCCTTGTTGCTGACTATCGCAGATGGGACAGTACCAGCTGGGAATCACGCTTCGGCCCAGCAGGATTCCAAGACAAGGATGGTGGAAATGAGAACCGCAAACCGTGCAGTTGATCATGTTTCGTGCTGAGTTGTAATCGGAGCTCGAGCAGATACAACACACGCCATGTAGCAGCTCCTCGACCGGAGGTTCTGGGATTACGGAGGGTGGAATGATGAATTCATGGGGGATATTGTTGATGGCATCGTTGGGCAAGAGTTTATCTTTGATATTGACTGTACTTACCACGAGTTGTGGAGTGTCCAGGTGGGAAATGTCAATGCGGTGGAACCGTTGGCGACATGTGGGGCACGAATTCGAGGTTGCAGCCCACTGGAGGAGACAGGTATCGTGAAAGCGTTTGTTGTGGGCACAGCAGGTAATCGCCCCGACTTTTTGCAGTCCAGTGATTGGTTCAAGACAAATGGTACATTCGTCATCCATTGCAAATAAAATCCAGAGCGCTTTTGGCGTCTGGCGGCTTTTCTCGCTTTTAGTTTATGCTTTAAAGTTAAAGGGAATTAATCTAGCGATCGCGATAAATAAAAAAAAGAATTATAGAAAAAGTCGAAAAAACGGTTCCAGAAATATTTATATTATCTTTATCTTACAATGTCCCGTCACCAGTACGATCTTGTGCAGTGCATGAAGCAGCCAGGAGCAGAAATCGGTATGGTATGTCAGCTGTGTGACGGAAGGTGTCCCATCTGTGACTCGTTTGTGAAACCCAGCGCCAAGGTCCGTATTTGTAATGACTGTTCGTTTGGTCATCTCAGCAACAGGTGCATCTTGTGTGCCCATTTCTTGGGCGATAACCGTGAATTAGGCAATGCAGCATATTACTGTCTTGAGTGTGTACGTTTAGAGAAAGATCGGGAAGGTTGTCCACGTATTCTCAATGTGGGCAGTTTAAAGTCCGATATGATTGTCCGCAAACGGGCATCGGACAAGAAGCTGCAACCAAACTAGAATCATCAGGTTTCTACACCTGATACTGGTTTTACGCCAAATAATTTGCATTCATAAGTATCATAACTAATCCATATCCATGCGGTTTGTTTCGATAGCCAAATCCACACACGATTTAATCCCTTCTTTCCACCGGTCGCTCAAATAGTCGTTGACAGGCTTGAAGTCTACCAACTGCCGTTTTTTGCGCATCCCATTGATTTCCTGTACCATTTCCCGTTTGCGTGACAACTCAGTACCGTACTCCTCCTTAAGCTCGCCGAGCTCCATCAACTGCTGCTTCTGCTGTGACGTAAGTTCCTGGAAGTTATTTAATAGCAACGCAAGATTTCTTTCCTGAAGTGTCGAGTATGATAAACTAGCGTACAATTCGTTGTAGTTGATGGAATCACCGTGGCTGAACTCGCTGTACCGTGTCATATCTATGCCACCCTGAAGAATCCGCGAGTCTCCATCGCCATCGTCTTCTTCCTCTTCGTACCTCTCTATCTCCTGGTTTATCAATGGTGTGGGACTCGATCTCGTTGGTAACGGTAATATCTGGTCCACCAATGGGTGGAGCGTGTTGGGACGCGGTGCCGGCACCTGTTCGGAATATGTCTGTGTGTCTGGGTGGTTGGCTTGCGGTTGTGGAGTCAGTTGCAAGTTGCTGTGATCTATCTGGTTCTGATTTATCTGATTTGCTAATTCTATTCTTATCAACTGTTCTACTTGTACCCGTTCTTCGGGGCTTATACTCTCTTCGAGGTCTAGAAACGGCGTTAGTCTTCATTGGTTGCTTCAAAACGATTAGATTAAAAAAGAAAATAGAAAAGAGCTTGACTTTAATTTCATCCTCTTTCCACTCCCTCAAAAAAATGGATGTCTACTTACAAGGCAAGTGCTCTAGTGGTTCATAGTTGACTGTTACCATGTTTTTTTATTTCCTCTGGGTTCAACGCCCTCCACTATCTATAGAAAGGGCGAACTCCTCAATGGTATATATAAAATAAATAATATAAGAAAAAAAAGCTTCTGAATTTGCAAAGAGAAGGTAGAAGAAGAAAAAAAAATACTTTGTATTTTTGCTACAACTAGATGGGCCTAATCCCGCCTATAAAACTGCATCTACAGTTTGTGGCTTTCCTCAAGAATGCCTTAAAATTTTTATGATTACATTATCTATGTCTAAATATTAATAGCCGTATTATTGTACGGAAGAAGAATCTATCAGTGCCGTGCATTCTTTGGCATACAAAATTTGTAAAGCGCTACAGGAAATGAATAATCTCTGTATGGCGTTTGCGTATGTTCCAGCCCCTATTACGGCAGGGCAAGAAAAAAAAAAGTGGAGAAATCATTTAATTTTGGAGCACTGACACACTTCTTATCAGTTAATTTGTATCAGTATTATGTATGGGTGTGGGTGTGTGTGGCTTCTCCGAACCGCTAAATAACTTCTAAAACCTAACTCCCTGCATTCCGACAATCTATCGATTTACAGAAATTGGACATCTGGGGTTATGACCCCTAGGTGAATTATACACTAACTTTTGCCAGCGATCAAGGGGCTTAGATGATGAACACCGGTACCGGCAACAGCACCTAAACCCCACGAACACCATATCACATGACCTCAATCCTCCTTTGCAAAAACAAATGGTAATAAATAATGATAATCTGCAATTTGAATTTCTTACATGATTAATGCTACTTTATACGATTAACTGGTAATATTGTGTGAAACTATACATTACACAATTTACTTGTTCAAGACGTCAGCATCGTATCTTTGCTTGAACCAAGCAATGGAGTCTTCCTTGTTGGTCTTGTGGGAGTTACCAATGACACCTCTGGCTCTCTTTCTTCTGGCAATTCTGGCACCGGCTCTACCCATGACAACGTAGAAGTCCATACCGTAAATACCGATACCTGGGTCGTACTTGATACCCAAGTCAATGTGTTCGTCAATACCGAAACCGAAGTTACCAGTAGCAGAGAAGTTCTTGGATCTCAATTGGTATTCCTTGACCTTCAAACCTCTTTCCAAGATTTCTTCAGCCTTTGGACCTCTGATGGTAACGTGGACAGCAATCTTTTCGTTTCTTCTGATACCGAAGGTTCTGACGGTGTATCTAGCCTTGGATTGAACTGGAGTTTGACCAGACAATTGTTCCAAAACCTTGGAGGCTCTGGTCAATCTGTCACCGGATTCACCGACACAGATGTTCAAGACGAGCTTTTCGATATGCAATTCACGCATAGGATTTTGAGCTTTAGCAGACTATGCTTGTTAGTACGGTGTTCTTATTGATACTTTCATGGGATTTTGTTTTTTCATTGTCAATCAACAGATGTAATAGAAACAGGACAAATGTATACCTTTACATTATACCTGATTATTCTTCAGTTCCACACAAGTCTATTGCAATAACTTCCCTCCAATATTACATACCATGATGGCTATTCTTTGTTACTGATCAGGAAAGAAACTCTCAAGTCTTCTTCTATATTAAAATTTTTCAGGTTAGTGCGACAGCCTCCATCCTGCGTATTTTTTTTTTTTTGGCAGGTGGATTTTTGTGCACAAAGACACGCACTTTTCTGCTTACCAAGAATTATTCTGTTGTCACGTGGTAATACCATAGTGACAGGGTTACAACCCTCGTCTCGGGTACAAGAGCGCCAAGTATCATGTTGCAAATTGTCTTTTTGATGTATACATTAACTCTTTAACTTTATCTAAACATAACTTAACCATCAACATTGTTGAAAGACTTTTCCTTCTCTTTGATGTCCCAGAAGATGTCTCCCACATTGTGGTTACCGTGGTAGATCCAGCCCTGTTCGGTAACGTGGTACAAGTTGATGGAACCACCAGAGTATGCATCTCTGTGGGCAGCAGCCAAGATACTTCTCTTACCTAAGTATAAGGCATCTTCCACCGATAAGTCCCACTTGTATTCGGAGTCCAACACACCGTATGCAAATGTTTGACCCGAACCAACACAGAACAAGTCACCCTTCATTCTCGTACCATCAGAATCGACGTAGTAGATGGTTGGACCTTCCTTCTTGGTGTATCCACAGACCATGGTACCCATGGATAAACCCATTCCCTTGTATTCGTAGACCAAGTTACCCAAGATCTTCGAGGCAGCAGCCACTGAGATTCTTTCCTTCTCTCTCAACTCGTGTAATCTACATTGAGTACCCAACCAGGTTTCCCAGTATTGGCAGTCGGCAGCACCACCGGCCATAGTTCCCAATAAGAAAGGATTGATTCTGATCACCTTGTTGACGGTTTGGGATGCAATCCAGTTTCCTGCGGTAGCTCTCGAATCGACGGCAACAATGATACCACCCTGGAATCTGAATGCCAATGTCGTAGTACCGTGTGCAATCTTGATTTTACAGTCGGGATTTGAAGCATCGTCTGTGTGTGCTCTCAAGAAGTCGGTTGGCTGTGAGATTGGGGGCAATTGGATCGAAGGCGCCAACTCCAACTGTTGGCCGTGGGCAAATTGAGTCTGAGCAGAATTTATGTCGCTTAACACCGCATTGGCGTTGCTGTGTGTGAACTTCTGAGCAATGCTGTTCATATTATGGTGTGGACTTGGCAACGTTAGGTTCTAACACAAAAAACACTGTATCACTCACTCATTCGCCTTTTCAAATCGCCACCAATTTACATTTGGTTTCGGTACTGCAGATAGTTGATTGTTACCCATCACCAAAGAAACGGTTTATTACTCTCTATACAAATACTGTACTCGACGCAACCCACTCATTACAGTTGTTGTTCAGTCCTGGGCTTCTTGGTGTTGTCGTTAATGGTATCTTCCAGTTCCCGCTTCAATGAATCCAGAAAATTTGGTCTTTGGGCCGGTTTGTTGGAGAGAAACGTTGGTGGACGCGATAAACCCGTAGGCTTTGCAGCACCTTGTGGCTTGGAAAAGTTAGGTGGCCTTCCCAATGAGTCGGGTCTAAAACTGGGAGGTCTTCCCAACCCAAATGCCGGTGGTTTGGGAACAGGTGCAGTAGTTTTTTCCGTTGGTTTGCTGTTGGTTTCTGATTTCAATTCCTGGACTGATACTGATACTGGGGCTGGGGCTGGGGCTGATGCTTGTGCTGGGACTGGGGCTGGTGATTTGATGTCCTTGATGGTTACAGAAGAAGGCTTTACTGGTGAAGTGGTTGCTGGTGTTGCCGGAGCAGGAGTGCCGGCCCAGCTGGTTTCCTGTGAGCCTTTGCCTTGTTTCTCCTTCAACGACTTAGTCAACGCAATGTCCAAGATCTTACTCACTTGCTGAGGAGCCTTTTCAACCAAGAAACTCAACGCATTGTCTCCACAGCCTGCTTTGGCTCCAATCACGTTGACTTGAGCAATGGTCGTGGCCAATGCTTTGGTAATAATTTCCGTTGTGGTGGCGGTGTTGTAAGTCAATTTCCGAGCCTTGTACAACGTAAATAACTCCTTTTGCAAGTAAGTGAGTGACTTCTTGGTATCCTGGTTCATTGGGCCAGATGGTGCTAGTGGTGGTTGCGGAGAAGTCAGAGCACTGGAAGCACGATTCGCGGCCAATTGAGCTTTAATCGTGTTGGGCCCTCCAGAAGTTGCTGGTGTATCGCTTGACGCCTGTGGCTTGAAGTATAATGGTGCCTTAGTAGTCATTGAGCCATCACGCTTGATTTCACTTGCCAACTCAGCAATAGTCTTTGGCTTAGGACCACCACCCACCGTTGGTTGTTTATAGAGCAGGGGAACAAACTGTGACTGTGGAAGCCGCATACCTTCGCTAGGCAAGCCATAAGGCGATGCAAAGTTACGGCCAACAATATTATGGGTCATTGACTGTTGTGCTTCAAACCGTTGTTTTTGCTTCAACTCTTCTGCTCTAATGGCAGCTGCCTTGCTACGAGCAGCTGCAAGTTCCTGTTGCTTGAGCCTCACCTTCTCTCTCTCATTGATGAATAAGTCATCCATGGTATATGTCACTTCATTGCCCTTCTTTCCCTTTCTCTTGAATATCTTGTTTAACCTGACACAATGAGACACTGTAAACTGCCATCCATCAGCGCAGTACTTGAAGTACGGATACTGGTCCTTGACATCCTCGTTAATTTCATTGATTGTTAAACCTTCATTTCCTGCCTTTGCCTTCAAAATGTTGGAAATCATAACTGGAAGCGAGATTGATGGCTTGGTCTTGTACGGTTCAGGTATTTCCTCCATGGAGTAAATCTTCTTTACCGGCTTCTTGATGAGTTCGCGTCTTCTTGGTGTTTTGGGGTACTTTGAAGGAGCTTCAATCGTCTTTGGTACACCAAAATTAGTTAAAGTTGGTCGAGCACTGACGGTTATTGCCCTGAGAGGCGGGCGTGGTCTAATGGCAGTTGGTTCTGCCAAAAGTGTTAAGACTGGAACCTCTAATTTGGGTGGAGGGGGTCTAGGTGGAATATTGGTCTTTGCTAAGGTGTTGTAGGCTGCTCCTTGTGCCAACTTGAGGGGTAAGGAAGACCCTTGACCCACCAAATGCGTTGGCAACCCTGTCAATGCCGTCGTGGTTAGTCTGTTGTCAACCAATTGTGTCTTGGTAAGACCGTTCAACGGTCTGTTATACAATCTGTTCGCGGGAGGCTGTATGGTAGCAAGCTTACCCATTCGAGGCACTGCTGGCTTCCCCATGAGTGGTGTGGTCCTTATAGGAAGATCACCACCAAGCGAAGATGACGATGACATCGAGTTACCTGAAGGCAACGTAGAATCAGATCCTGCTGACACTGACAATCTGGACTTCGCAAAGGCATTGAGCATTTGCACCTGTTTTCTCTTCTTTTCTTGTTCCAATCTCTTACGCTTTTCTTCCTTTTCCTTCATAAGATCCTGGTTGTGGGCATCTATAAGAGGAGCCAACGACGCAATTTCTTGGTCAAGAATCGAAAGATCCATATCTATATCGTGGATATGGTCGTCGTCATCCAAGTTGACTCCCTGCTCCAAGTTATGCTGCTTGACCAAGCGGTCAATCTCATCCTCTTCTTCTTCTATTGCTGATTCATTAAAATGAGCCAACTTCAATAAGTTATCCTCAAAATCTTTATTGTTGTCATCATCATCATGTTCGTTTAACAACGCTTGAATTTGCGAGTCTAGTACGTCAGAATACTCCTCATCGATTGCATCGATTGATGAAACTCCCAACTCTTTAAGAATTCCGTTTATTTCGTCATTCGCTGCACTTGCCAATGATTTTCTTCTAGCATTTGATAGCCTTCGTATCTTCAATAACGAGTTTCTTCTGCTGGCGGTGGACTCGCCTATTTCACTCTCATTCTTTGGTTTCTCGAACTTTTTATTAGATTTCTTCTTGGAATAGAGATTAGACCGCAAATTTATTGCATCTGCTGGGTTGAATTGCTTCTTGGCATTGGCACCAACTTCGTTTTCTTCGAGTGGATCAATTGACGGAAGAACAAATTGAAAAGGGATATCTCCAATCTGAATCTTAGTGCCGTCTGCCAATGGTACCGTAATCCCCTTTTCAACAAACATATCGTCGACAAACGCCCCGTTTCTTCCCAAAATGGATAATTCAAACCGTTGGGTACCAAAGTTATAAAATATTTTGGCGTGACGTCTCGAGATAGCCTTTTTCAGCGATAAATGAACATCAACCGCATGATGGCTGCTCTGCGTTCCGTCGTCGTTAGCTTTTCTGCCCAAAACTACTTGCAAGGTCTGGACAAAGAAGGTGAAATTTTCAAAATCGAGCCTAGCGTAGGCTGAGATCTTGGAAGACTCGTCATCTTCTTGATTTACTTCCGATGTAACCGGTACAAGGGTTGAGTTTCGCCGTATTTCTTGTTGTTTGGAGGATGGAGGCCGTAGTTGGTAGTCGTTGATTGGAGATTGTGATCGAGATGCGGTTTTACTGGTGCCAACATGAGCATTGTCCTCAAAATCACTAGTAATTTTGCTCATGGGATGTTTGTCGAGGGGTCCGATCTCCAAGTTGTCGAGATCCATCTCGGTACCCAAGTCGGTGACGGAGGTCTTTGTGTCGAGAATACTGTTGATTTCGTCCTCGATAGTGATGCTGTTTATGTCTGGTAATTTTTCCTTATTGTGATTGGGAGGGTAGACCACGCTCTTTGGGGAAGCATCGTTCGGATATGCTTTTGGGACACGAGATGGGGACTGGCTTCTAGACCCAGTGTTTGCCCCTGTCCATGTAGTGTTCGAGGCTGTTGGAGTCACCGGAGTATCTGGATCCAACTGAGCTAATTTGGAGGCATCTCCTAGCCGACTCATTGTGTGATGTTTGTAAGCTTGGTGTATGGTAGCTTTTGGTAATTATAGAGATGGGCTACGTTTATTTTGATTTTCGTTTTTTGCGCTGAGCATGCGGGTGCTACAACTAAAATGCGTTTGGTCGAGATAATGAATCCCCGAGAATTATTGGCAAAAAAAACTATTTTAACTTTCTGGAAACATGTTAGAGTTAATGGATTTCGTATGGTGATTTGTTATACGTTTGGTTTGTATTGATAGTAATTTGATTGTTACTTGGTTGTTAGCAACAAAGGATCAAATCAATTCTATGTTGCATAATTAGCCAATTCTAAAATAAAATAAAATATTTATAGTAAGGCAACCATCCAAATATTGGAGGGGAGAGAGGGTGGAGTGAGAGAGACGTGGTTACCCCTAGATTTACAGTATATACATGTAAGGAGTTATTGGGATAAAATGTTGACGTCGTTATAGTATTTGTAAAAATTACTCAGCTTTTTCGGATTTTGTCAGGTTTCTAGGATTTCTTAAAGTTTCATGACCTTACTTACAGGTAAATTAATTGAATAAAATGGAAAAATTCTGGTAAACAAGAATTGTTTCAAATACCAGACAAACATGTTTATTCACCATAAAAACCCAGGATATATGGTTCGTTTAAGTATTCCAGAGAGCTACATTCCAGCTGGTGTTTGGATGCAAAATAAAATGCAAAAAAAGTAGGTAGTGCCATTTTACAGGTTATATTTCCTCATCGCATTAACTTTTTCGCTGATTGATAAGACGAACTCTCCGGTGATTAGAGATACAATGGTAAGTTGATTGAAGCCATTTTAGGGAGATATATATACTAACACATAGGCGGGAATAAGTAAGAAATCATCGCTCAGAAATAAAAGTGCCAAAAAAGCAGTGTTGAGCAACAAGATTGCACAATTCAAGCAAGATACAGCACCAGCTAATCAAGATGACCACCACGAGAACCCTCTCTTGAAACTACTGAAGATTTCAAAGAAGGAGAAACAACACAACAAGTCAGTGACATTCACGAAAAATCTTATGGATAAAGTTACATTTAACACTTCAAACAGTGTGAGCAAATCGGCATTGAGAAGACAGAAACGGAAGACTAGAGATCAGCTTAAGCCCAAGATGGACGAGTTATTGACGAGTTTGCAAGATGATGTGGATGGAGAAAAGAGTGCTACAACCAATATTATTAAGTCCGCAGGCAGTAGGAGGGATGTGGGGTATGTGAAGTCTACCAAAGCTAATATGAACCAGCCCAATGCAGCCAAGGCCACTGGACACAAACAGATCTTGAAGCAGGAAAACAAGAACTTTACTGAAGTGTTGAAAAACCCAGAGTTTAGACTGTCACCGTTTAGTGCATTGAAAAGTGCTATCCAAAATAATTTGCAGCATTAAGCGGACTGTATCAATAGTTATAATAATTACAATAGATATAATAATAATATTATATGGTAAGGGCTGTAGTCTAGAACTTTCCTCCATATGATATGATAAAGCAATCAAACGTAGCCTAACCAAAAATTTTCTGGTAGTATACGCAACTGGTATCAGGGCCAACAACTAAACAAACAAAATAAAAATGGTAGACGTGAATTTTATTTTTTTGCTGTATTATCGTTGTTTACAAAACGCGAATAATCATGGTGTACACGTAAACAAATCCTCCCACGTCAAGCCGTCAAAATTAGTCGGTGACTGGACAAAAGAAAATAGAGGCAGGTCTAGCAAATAATAAAAAAAACTCTCATTATACTCCAACATAACAAGGTGAAATTGTGCGTTAATCTCGATACCCGGCTCGAGCTTAACATAGCCAAGAATCGCATTTGGCTAACGCGACTGAGATCGTGGATCTCTCCAATTATTGCCCTCGTCTCAGTAAAAAATTTATAGGTGCCACCATTGCTTTAATTTTTTTTTCTTTTTGATTTGGCACGAACCAAATATTTCGTACACAAAATTTCCCTGAACAACAAACAAACCTGCGATAAAAAAAAGTTGGTGTTACCAAACACGTTCTCTCCTTTGCCCACAACTTCCTCCTCAACATGCAAGCAACGTCCGATGTGGTACTGGGCCATCTTCGAGGACCCACAATTGAGGACATTAGCTTTGACTCTGAGGCTACGTCTCCCCTGTCGTTGGCTGACGTTCTCCATCGGGAAGGAATACACCCCGACTTCTTCTACAACAAGCACAATGAGTCTATATTTGATGACGATCGCTTCTTTCCTGGCTTACAAACTGCGGCCAGCCCCAATGACGATGTAGTCAAATTTGATGACAACAACCCCGACTTAATCAATAATGCCACTCTCAAGGCGCTTGTGGTTCAGCTTACCTCACCTGAGGTCATCGACTACAATCTCATATGCGATTTCTTTCTTACTTACAGAGTGTTTGTCAAGAGTGAACAGGTAATGAATCTCTTGTTGACAAGACTTGTGTGGTCCTTGCAGTACATCAATTCTGCCAAGGAATCCAATACCAAGATAGGAAAGTTGGTATTGTTAAGAACATTCGTGGTATTAAGACACTGGATCCTCAATTACTTTGTGGACGACTTTGACCCCAACGTATGCCTATGTGATATCTTCACCTCCACTATCAATAGACTAACTATCCTGTCAAACTTAATTAATAACCAATCAACCCCCCTCGACAAAGAAGTTTCCCACATGGTTTTTGAAAAGAAGATCCTCAGCGACTTGAAAATTCACTGGTTGAAGTTAATTTCAGAAATATGGAAGACCGATATAGATGTCGAATCGCTCGTCTTATCCGGAAACATATTGTCCTTCAAATTACCACTCACTTCTGAACTAGCAAGCTTCCGAAAGTTATCCAAATCCAACACCGAAATGTCCATACACACAAACCCATCATACAGGCGATCTGCAATGCTTTCTATGTACGACAAGGGGGCCCAACACAAATGTATTATATTCGACGAGGTCAACGCAGACGACGAAAATCCTCAATATTCCATTAATAAATTACTTTTGCAACATCTGTCTTCCAGACAATCATTGAATTTACAGCTCCAAGAATTGCAGAAGCAAAAGGTCAAATCACCAGTTCTTAATTCTAATCAATTCCAACCAGCCATGCCTAAGACAAAACAAGTGCAGAAAAGCAAGAAATACCAGAACCAAACACAAAGGCATAATCACATGAATCTCAAAGACACTTCATTAGGATTGAAGAAGACCACAGACGCAAACGCGGCCAATTCTGACGATGAATTGAATAACAACGTTGAAAGCAACCATTCTCCCACGTCTTTGACCTCTAATGTCAATAGAATCGATAACAGTGGATTTTCTACCAATGGTAACATAAGATTACCATCTTCAAAGGTGTTATCTATTGTCCCTCCTACTCCAGTGAAAAAAATGGACATTTATGTGAAAAACGGAGACGACATAAGCGTAACGGGCTCCCCAACCCGTAAGTTCCAATCACCTAACTTAACCTTTGAAGATGACGCAGCATTTGGTAGAAAGCGTTCACTCAAAAAATTTGTAGATAGTTGGAAGAAATTTGCTGCTACTCCAATCTCCCTCAGACATCACGATGCCGATGAGATTAGCTTATCTGAAATCCAAGTTAACGAAGAGATGAACACTACTATAACGAGAGCATTAAATACCATGAGTGAGATGGAAACTCCGATTGGTCAAAGAGTTGATATGTTGAGTGCAAGAATAGTGGACGAGCTTGAATACTTGATCAGATACTATATTCGAACCGAAGAAACCAGTGACAAGATTGATAATATAGACAATAATAATCAGATTGGCTTCAGTCCCGATGTGAAGCTGTCCACACCAACCAAGCCCTGTTCTAGAGGAGTAAGCATTGGTGAGGAGTTTCACTTCAATAGCATTGACATAATGGGATCCCCAGCAAAGAAGCAAAGAATAACCAGCTATCCGACTCAAGACTCTACCGAGGTTGAAATAGATAACATACTCAATGATGAGGATGATGACGAAGACATGGATATAAACGACCTTTCTGAGTTGAATATTAAGAAGATCGATCATTTAATTAACGAGGAAGACGAAATCGATAATAACAGCAACAAAAAGAACAGTATTATACCAGATAGGATCTCCAATTCTCATCAATCATCCTTCCAGAGACCCACTAGCATAAATTGGAATGATGAAGTTGATCTTGAAAATTCCGAAGTGCCAGGGGAGCAAAGCACAAGTGACGTCGAAGAATCTAGAACCCCTCACAAGCGAGTTCTAAAATCATCTACCCAGTACTTTGATGTGAGTTCCGAGTTACCAGAAGAACGGGAACAAAACTTTGTGTCAATCACACGATTCACCAACTCAGCAGAAACTTCAATTTCTACTCCAAGTAATTTAACGCAATATGATGCTGAGATTTCCGATTTGGGTATTGCAATGAGTCCACAACTGATGAGCACCAACAACCAAGCCCAACTTAAGCGTATCAGTTTCAGTGACAATGTTCTTAAAAGAGTCTCGGCAATCTCAAGAACTTCAGGCGCTTCAATCTTGAGGAGAGACTCTGTAAAGTCATACCTCAGTTATGACTCTGCGTTCTCAATCTCGAACGATTCTGCTAATTCTTTTAGAATGGATGAAAATGTAAATGGATTGAGGAAGAAGAATGGATACAAAAACTTGAGAACTTTTGCTGGGGACACCGACGTTTCTGGTGAAGGAAAGTCCTTGGACCTTCCGGTTCGAATCCAATCAAACTCAGCTGGCTCATTTATTTCGAGAAGCTCTTCAACAAGAAGAAGTGTCAGATTCAGTACATTGTGCGCCTTGACTGAGTTGCCATTCAGTAACTTTAACTCGGAAGCTTTAGACAAGAGACAGTCTGCCTATGCCCTGGCTTCTAAACTGTCAGATGTTGCCGATACTATATTCTCGTTTGCAATCAAGAGCCGCAAGAACTCTGTAAAGAAAGAAACATTTTACAGTAATAGCTCATCTGCAAACTCGGTTGCCATTCCAGGGATCAGCAGCTTCGTGTTGAAGGAATTAGCAGCTATTCCAGATGAGTCCTTCCAATTGAGTGATCCAATTAAATTTGCGTTGTTCAAGTTGGAAGGAAAGGGTTCAAAGCAAGACATGCTTGCTGCAGGCTCTCGTGACTCTGAATCGACTGACATTGAGATGGAAGATACCCAAGATATTTTAAATCAAATTAACAATGCTCATACTGAAGATGCCGTTGAATATTCAATACCTATTAGTGAAGAATCGCCTTTGACCCCAGTGAGAAAGTTTAAGTCACCCGTCCCCAATAGAATGACCTCAACACCAAACAATGATTCCTCGTTCTTGCATAACACAAATATTACCAACAAGAAATCTAGCCCTGAGATAAGATCACCTAAGATAATCTTGGATAATTACACTCCTTCCAGCCATTTGCTTTCAGTGTCACAAGTGATGTCTGAGAATTCACACATTTCTTTTGTTTTGAGCTTTGATTCGAAGTCGCTTGCTGACCATTTCACTGTTATCGAGAAGGATATGTTACAAGAAGTTGACTGGAAGGAATTGATTGAGTTGAAGTGGAATAAGGAATTGACCCCCGTGAATAGTTGGTTGGAAATTATTGTTAACGATGATTACTATTACAAGAATAAGGGTGTCAACCTCGTGATTTCTAGGTTTAACTTGATGGTCAACTGGATTATTTCTGAGATTCTCTTGACCAAGAGCCAACTGGAGAGAATATGTATCATCTCAAGATTTATTCATATAGCCCAGAACTGCTATACCTTACAGAACTACTCCACATTGATGCAAGTCATCTTAGCATTAACGTCAGAGAAGGTCCAGAAATTAAGAGAAACCTGGAAAAACTTGGCTCCAGGTGATATTTTAATGTTGAAGAACTTAGAAGAATTATCTTCTCCATTGAAGAACTTTTTGAACATTCGTTTGTGTATAAACCAGATGAAACCATCGAGAGGTTGCATTCCATTTGTGGGCTTATACCTATCGGATTTGATTTTCAATGCTGAGCGTCCTACTTTTATCAAGAAGGATATGACGAAGGTTCAATCTCACTCAGCAACGGGAATAGAGAATGATTCGGATTTAACTGCTTCAACCATTAACAGCAGAAACGAAGAAGATAAGATGATTAACTTTTCTAAATTCAGGACTTCGGTTCACATCGTTAAATCATTATCTCAGTGTATCGAGTGGTCTTCGTACTACGATATCAAAGTCAATCCTGAATTGTTGTCGAAATGTCTATACATCAAGTCATTAGACGAAGATGAAATGAACTACTGTTTAGAAAACGTGGAAGATTGCTAATTTAATGTATATTAATAACTTTTAATCTTTAAAATGTCAACTAACCAATCTAACGTACAGAATACAGACAATCCTATCAGTAGAACCCCTTACAGATCATTTTGTCTCTAAAATCACATTATTTGTTTAATCACACTATATAACTATCATACACATTCCATCGCGGATGGGCTTATATTTTAGTCTTGCAACAAGAATCTTCACCTTCTTGACCAGACTTGAACAAAGACGACTTGTTAAAGCCGTTGTTAGCTTGAGGAAGGTCCAAAGCTGGGTTCTTGTCGAAGAAGTTGAATGGAGCCAAGTGGATGTTATGGGTTTCAACTGGCATGACTGGGAAGTCTTCAACTCTTGGAATATGAGTGAAACCAAGAGTGGCCCAGACAACAATGTCTTCGTTTCTAACGTCATCGGTACCATTGGCCCAGACACCAAGACCTTGATCAGATTGGGACTGGTTGGTGAATTCACCAGCAGCAAACAATTCATGGTCTCTGTACTTGGTGACCCATATTTGCTCTGTGGCAAACTTGGCTCTCTTAACGTTGAAAGAGTCAGCATCAGCCAAAATCATTTGTCTAGCTGGCAATTCAACCTTGTAACCAACAGGACCCTTGGATATTGGGTTGACAATATTTTCGTTGATAATCTTGTAAGTTCTGTTGGTGAATGGAGATTGATCGATGTGGCCAGCCTTTTCAACATACTTTCTGTCACTAACGAAACCAACACCAAATGGGTTCAACTTGTTCTTAGGCAACTTGACAGCGTCATCATAAACGACAGTGTTCTTGTGACCGTCGACAGCTGGGTCCAATCTGAATGACAAGATGTGTTGATGGTAGGCGGCCATAACGTTTGGACCAACGATGGTACCCCAAGGAACCTTAACGTTTTCATCAATTGGCATGGTAGACAAGATACCAGTGGCTCTGGTTTCAATGTCGATAGAACCATCTGTAACGAACTTAAAGTTGATAATGTATTCATAGTTTGCAACAGTGGCAATGGTTTGGACAATGAATTCTCTCTTTCTGGCAACAACAGCATTGTTAGTTCTGTAGTTGACGTGCTTGTACAACAAACCATTGTCTTGTTCATGCATACAAATAGTGTTTGGAATGACGAATGGCTCACCGTTAGCGTGGATTCCTTGGCCATCCATGTAGTGAATGACTCCCAAACAGTCACAGCCCAAGTTCAAGTGGTTACCGTTAACACCAAAACCACAGTCACCCAAGTCGAATGCTTGCTTTCTGTGGTATGGAGCTCTTGGATCACCATATGGAACAGTCATTTCAGACAAAGAAAGACGGTAGAACACTTGTCTACCCTTGAAGTTGACATCGTAGATAGCGATACCTTCTCTGGAGGTAGAAGAGACTCTGAATTCCCATCCTTGCCACTTGACCTTGGAACCTTGGACAGTGAAGGAAGGACCTTCTGGTTGAGAAATCAACAATGGCTTGACGTCTCTAGGGATAGTTTCACCATTCAAGTCTGGGTGGTATTCAACACATGGAACTTCTTGCCATGGACCAGTTGGGGTAATAGTTTCGTCAAATCCACTTGGCAAGAAATCAATTCTGATGAACTTTCCGGTGAAACATTCAAAAACTGGGGAGAACTTCAATGGCAAAGAGTAATGGTTGGATTCAGTGTGTCCATTACCAGCAAGGACATACATAAAGAATTGAACCAAAGGTCTCTTTTCATTGGGGTCGTCGGTAGCATAGATCCATGGGTCGTTTCTAACTGTGTATCCCTTTGGCAATTGCAATTTTTCAATTTCGGCCTTGACAGCTGGGTGTTCAAGACACATGTCTTCCCAGTCAGTCATGTCATCTGGCAACAAAGGACCAACAACACCCTTTGGTAACTTGACCTTGGTGATGATGTGACCAACAGTAACGTTGACCAAAGCCTTGTTGAATTCCAGGGTGTTAGTCCAGTAGTAGGCATAGAAGATTCTTGGAATTTGTGGCAACGGAGCACCGTACTTTTCAGCTTCTAAGTACTTGATCATGTCTTTCTTTGGTGGGTCAAGCTTGTCAATTTGGACAAAGTGAACGTTGGCAGATGCTGGGTAAGCATCCTTGACCAACTTAGCAGCGAGTCTGGTCTCGTAATCTCTTGCAGAGTCAAATGGGTGCACGAATGGAGCCATTGTAATCGATATTTGATTGTCTAAAGATATATAATAGGGAGATCAGGGCATTCTTTTATAGCACCGATGGAGCGGTTAGCGCATTAGATGGGTTAGATGCTCAATTAGGCAAATAACGGTATCAATTTCCGCATGCGGTCACTCCAGACGAACCTTAGCGCGCAATACCCGTTGGATTTATTGTTAGAGATAACAGTGTAACTCTTCTTTCGAGTTGGTGTGATATAATTAAAGTCAGACCGGTAGCTTCGCATCTATAAACTAGTGTAGACCAGATCTATCTCTTTAGATCGCAAACTACTTGCTCAAATTTACGTATTTGCAACTATTTTGCTCACACTGACCTTTTCTAGATGTAGCGCAAAAACGCCTAGCTAGCGGGTTTGTTAGCTGTGGGTTCTCTCTTCCCCCTCCTCTACATCAACGCAAAAAAATTCCATAAATGGAAATAGAAACGCAAATTTTAGAAGGTTGTGGATTGTGCGCAAAATCCTACCTATTCGGAGCAGGTGTTCCCCTCCTGATTGGTTTAGGCAGATGAAAGGTAACAAAAAGTAAAAGATTGTATAATTAAACTCCTCCCTGCTGCTTCCAATCCCCACAAAATTACTGACCCCTGCCGATATCTCTCTAAAAAAGCCTGAATATCTTATCTCTTCATACTTTATTTTTATACTTCGTGTGGACTAAATTAAGTAGCCTAACCATTTTGTGCAATACAATGGCGTGGGACGCGGACTGCACCTACTTCTCTAATGAACCCGGCGTCCCTTTCAACCGATGCTTTCTCCGAGCGAGCTCTCCACTTTTTTCTGTCGCCTAACAAAAATGTTGGGATTGTACCAGGTATTCCGTAGCCTCGGAAGTGGTCTCATTTTGTATATAAACATCACGTGGACATAATATTGTCAACAAAAATTTATCAGATTTAACAAGTCTCGAAGCCTGGCAGGGTTAGAAAGTTAAGTGAAATCTTAAGAAAATAACTCACTTGGTGCTTTTAGCTTTTTTTTTGAAAACCCCCTTGGATATCATATATTTCCAATTAACCAATGGCTAGAAGAAGAAATAACGTATGGCTTGGTACATTGGTAGCAGCTTCAGTTGCATCATTATCATATAAAATCTATGAAAGGTATTTTAGCGAGGTAGAGCAACCTGAGCCTCGGGATAAGAAGTATGTTATTTCCAAAAGATATTCCAACCAGAGCATTGCATTGACGTTGTCATCGTCTGTTCTTAACTCAAAGCTTCCTTTGGACGAGATTTTGTTCAACTCAGAAAACATTGTATTCATCCTTCCACCCAACCTTTCGGAGGAAGACCTCACACATGATTTGCATAGTGATATTTTGACACAGAGAGACAGAAACTACAAGCTTCTTAAATGTTCAAATATCCAGGGATACTTTGCCATGCTTCAGAACTTGAAGCCAGACTTGTTGTTAATCTGTGCCGACGACTTGGGATTGCCAGTAGTTAAATTGTCCCAAGACTTGTCAAGATTCATTAAGAAGATAATTACAATCGACCAATCTGATGCTGATGTCACTTCGAAGGTTTCTCAATTTTTTGACTAGGGAGCAGGCTCCATTTTAAGTAGTTTTAGCTAGTACAAAAAGAAAAAGCTACCACGACAGTTTTCACGCTTGACGATATTTTATTAAATAAATAACAATAAGTATTGGGGTGGGGGATTGTGGGG